>CM043875.1:17581982-17824482 GCA_023846275.1 Vanilla planifolia | reverse complement strand
AGGAGAAGAAGATGATGATGATGAAGAAGATGAAAAAGTAGAAGAAGAAAAAGAATAGGAAGAAGGATAAGAAGAAGAAGAGGAAGAAAAAGGCGAAGAAGAATAAAGAAAAGGAAGAAGTAAGAAGGGAGAAGGAAGAAGGAAGAGGGAAGAAGTAAAAATGAAGAAGTGCGAAGGAAGAAGGAAGAAAAGAAAAAGGCAAGGAAGAAGAAGAAGAAGAAGAAGAACAAGAAGAAGATGAAGAAAAATAGAATGAAGAAGAAGACGAAGAAGAGGAGGAGTTGGAAGAAGAGAAGAAGAAGAAGAAGAGAAGAAGAAGAAGAAGAAGATCATGAAGAAGGAGAAGGAGAAGGAGAAGGATATGAAGGAAAAGGAGAAGGAGAATAAGAAGGAGAAAAGGGAGAAGGAGGAGAAAAAGAAGGAGAAAGTGATGGAGAAGAAGAAGCAGAAGGAGAAGGAGAAGGAGAAGGAGAAGGAGAATAAGAAGGAGAAGTAGAAGGGGAAGAAGAAGAAGAAGAAGAATAAAAAAATATAAGAGAAAAAATTAGGCAGAGAGAGTGGAAGAAGAAAAAGGAGAAGAAGAAGAAGAAGATGAAGAAGAAGAAGAAGAAGAAGAAAAAGAATAAGAAGAGAGGAAGACGAAGAGGAAAAAGTTAAAGAAGATGAAGCAGAGGAACACAAAGAAGAAGAAAAAGAAGAATCATAAGAAGAAGAAGTAGTAGTAGAAGTGCAAAGAGAAGAAGAAGAACAAGAAGAAGAAGAAAATGAAAAAGAAGTAGTAGTAGAAGAAGTAGTAGTAGTAGTAGTAGTAGTAGTAGTAGTAGTAGTAGAAGAAGAAGAAGAAGAAGAAGAAGAAGAAGAAATAGATTTGGAAGAAAAAGAGGAAGAAAAATATCAAAAAATTAAGAAGTATAAAAGAAGAAGGAAGATGGAAGGAGGAAGAAGGAAGAAGGAAGAAGTAAGAAGGATGAAGGAAGAAGAAGAAGAAGAAGAAGAAGAGGAAGAAGATTAGGAAAAAGAGAAAGAAGAAGAAGAAGAAGTGGAAGAAGGTAGAAGGAAGAAGGAAGAAGCAAGAAGGAAGAATGAAGAAGGAAGAAGAAATAAGAAAAGATAAAGAAGAAAGAAGAAAAAAGAAATAAAAATTAAGAAGAAAAAGCAGAAGAAGAAGAAGAAGAAGAAGAAGAAGAAGATGAAGAAGAAGGAAGAGCAGGAGAAGGAGAAGGATAAGGAGGAAATGAAGAAGTAGATGGAAAAGTAAAGGTGAAGGAGAAGGAGAAGGAGAATGAGAAGAAAAAGAAGAAGAAGAAGATCAGGAAGAGGAAGAAGTGGAAGAAGATGTAGAAGAGGAAGAAAAAGAATAAGAACAAGTACATCAAGAAAGAGAAGAAATTGTATAGGAAAATGAAGAAAAAGAAGAAGAAGAAGAAGATGGTGATGATGAAAAAAAGAACAATTTGTAGAAGAATAAGAAGAAATAGATGAAAAAGAAGAATAACTAGAAGAACAAGAAGAAGTAGAAGAAGAAGAAGAAGCAGAAGAAGAAGCAGAAGAAGAAGAAGAAGAAGAAGAAGAAGAAGAAGACGAGAAAAAAGATGAAGCGGAAGAAGAAGAAGAAGAAGAAGAAGAATAACATTAATAAGATGAAGATGATGAAGAACAAGAAGAAGAAGAAGAAGAAGATGTAGAAGTAGTAATAACAGTAGAAGAAGAAGAAGAAGAAGAAAAAGAAGTGAAAGAAGAAGAAAAAGAAGAAGAAAATGAAGAAGAGGAAGAAGAAGTAGAACAAGAAATATAAGAAGAAGAAGAAGTAGTAGATAAAGATGTAGAAGAAGTAGAAGATGATGAAGAAGAAGAAGAAAATAAAGAAGAAGTTGAAGAAGCAAAAGTCGAAGATGAAGAAGAAGAAGTGGAAGAAGAAGAAGAAGAAGAAGAAGAAGAAGAAGAGGTTGAGGAAGGAGAAGAAGAAGAAGAATTAAAAAAAGAAGAAGGCGAAGGAACATGTGAAGAAGATGATGATGATGAAGAGGATGAAGAAGTAGAAGAAGAAAAAGAATAGGAAGAAGAAGAAGAAGAAAAAGTGGAAGAAGGATAAAGAAAAAGGAAGAAGTAAGAAGGGAGAAGGAAGAAAGAAGAAGGAAGAAGTAAAAAAGAAGTAGTAAGAAGGAAGAAGGAAGAAGAAAAAGAAGGGAAAAGGAATAAGAAGATGAAGAAGAAGAAGAAGAAGAAGAAGATGAAGAAAAAGAGAATGAAGAAGATGAAGAAGAAGAAGAGGAAGAAGTAGAAGAGGAGGAGGAGGTTGAAGAAGAAGAAGAAGAAGAAGAAGAAGAAGAAGATCATGAAGAAGGAGAAGGAGAAGGAGAAGGAGATGAAGGAAAAGGAGATTGAGAAGGAGAAGGGAAAAGAGAAGGAGAACAAGAAGGAGAAAAGGGAGAAGGAGATGGACAAGCAGAAGGACAAGGAAAAAGAGAAGGAGAAAGTGATGGAGAAGGAGAAGTAGAAGGAGAAGGAGAAGGAGAATAAGAAGAAAAAAATATAAGAAGAAAAATTAGTGTGAGATAGTTGAAGAAAAAGGAGAAGAAGAAGAAGATGAAAAAGAAGAAGAAGAAGAAGAAAAAGAATAAGAAGAGGAGGAAGAAGAAGAGGAAAAAGTAGAAGTAGAAGAAGAAGTGGAAGAACAAAAAGAAGGAGAAGGAGAAGAAGAAGAAGAAGAAGAAGAAAAAGAATTATAAGAAGAAGAAGAAGTAGTAGAAGAGGAAGGACAAGAAGAAGAACAAGAAGATGAAGTAGATGAAAAAGAAGTAGTAGTAGAAGAAGCAGAAGAAGAAGTAGAAGAAGAAGAAGAAGAAGAAGAAGAAGAAGAAGAACAAGAAGAAGAAGAAGAACAAGAAGAAGAAAAAGAGTTGGAAGAAGAAGAGGAAGAACAATATCAAAAAATTAAGAAGTATAAAAGAAGAAGGATGAAGGAAGGAGGAAGAAGGAAGAAGGAAGAATTAAGAAGGATGAAGGAGGAAGAAGAAGAAGAAGAAGAGGAAGAAGATTAAGAAAAAGAGAAAGAAGATGAAGATGAAGTGGAAGAAGGGGAAGAGGAAGAGGAAGAGGAAGAGGAAAAAAGGAGATGGACGAAGATAGAAGGAAGAAGGAAGAAGGAAGCAAGAAGGAAGAATGAAGAATGAAGAAGAAATAAGAAAGGACAAAGAAGAATCAAGAAAAATGAAATAAAAAAAAAGAAGGAAAAGAAGAAGAAGAAGAAGTAGCAGAAGAAGAAAGAGTAGGAGAAGGAGAAGGATAGGGAGGAAATGAAGAAGTAGATGGAAAAGTAGAGGTGAAGGAGAAGGAGACAGAGAAGGAGAAGGAGAAAGAGAATGAGAAGGAGAAGGAGAAAGAGAATGAGAAGAAGAAGAAGAAGAAGAAGAAGAAGAGGAGGAAGTGGAAGAAGATGTAGAAGAGAAAGAACAAGAATAAGAACAAGTACAAGAAGAAGGAGAAGAAGTTGTATAAGAAAAAGAAGAAAAAGATGAAGACGAAGAAGATGATCATGAAAAAAAGAAAAATTAGTAAAAGAACAAGAAGAAATAGATGAAAAAGAAGAATAACTAGAAGAACAAGAATTAGTAGAAGAAGAAAAAGAAGTAGAAGAAGAAGAAGAAGTAGAAGAAGAAGAAGAAGAAGAGGTAGAAGTAAAAGAAGATGAAGAAGAAAAAGAAGAAGAAGAAGAAGAAGAAGAATACGAGGAAAAAGATGAAGAGGAAGAAGAAGAACATGACGAAGAAGAAGAATAAGAAGAAGAAGAAGATGATGATGAAGAACAAGAAGAAGAAGAAGAAGATGTAGAAGTAGTAGTAGAAGAAGAAGAAGAAGAAGACGAAAAAGAAGAAGAAAATGATGAAGAGGAAGAGGAAGTAGAAGAAGAAAAATAAGATGTAGAAGAAGAAGAAGAAGTAGATAAAGATGTAGAAGAAGTAGAAGAAGAAGAAGATGATGATGATGATGAAGAAGAAGATGAAGAAGCAAAACTCGAAGAAGTAGAAGAAGAAGTCGAAGAAGAAGAAGAAGAAGAAGAAATAAAAGAAGAGGAAGAAGAAGAAGAAGAATTAAAAAAAGAAGAAGGAAAAGGAGCATGAGAAGAAGATGATGATGACGAAGAAGTTGAAGAAGTAGAAGAAGAAAAAGAACAGGAAGAAGAAAAGGAAGAAAAAGTGGAAAAAGGATAAAGAAAAAAGAGGAAGAATTAAGAAGGGAGAAGGAAGAAAGAAGAAGGAAGAAGTAAAAAAGAAGTTGTAAGAAGGAAGAAGGAAGAAGAAAAAGAAGGGAAAAGGAATTAGAAGAAAAAGAAGAAGAAGAAGAAGAAGAAGAAAAAGAAGTAGATGAAGAAAAAGAGAATGAAGAAGAAGACAAAGAAGAGGAAGAAGAAGAAGAGGAGGAGGTGGAAGAAGAAGAAGATCAAGAAGAAGGAGAAGGAGAAGGAGAAGGAGATGAAGGAAAAGGAGGAGCAGGAGATGATGGAAAAGGAGAAGGGGAAGGAGAAGGAGAACGGAAAGGGACAATGAGAAAAGGGAGAAGGAGAAGGACATGGAGAGGGAGAAGGAGAATGAGAAGGAGAAGGGGAAGAAGGTGAAGGAGAACGAGAAGGAGAAGTAAATGAGGAGGAGGAAGAAGAAGAAGAAGAAGAAGTAGAAGATGAAGAAGAAAAAATAGAGAAAGAAAAATTAGGGTGAGAGAGTGGAAGAAGAAAAAGGAGAAGAAGAAGAAGATGGAGAAGACAAAGAATAAGAAGAGGAGGAAAAAGAAGAGGAAAAAGTTGAAGAAGAAGAAGTGAAAGAACAAAAAGAAGAAGGAGAAGGAGAAGGAGAAGAAGAAGAAGAATAATAATAATAATTAGAAGAAGATGAAGAAGTAGAAGAGGAAGAAGTAGTAAAAGAAGAAGAAGAAGAAGAAGAACTAGAAGAAGAATAATCAAAAGAAGAAGGGCAAGAATTAGTAGTAGTAGAAGAAGAAGAGAAGAAGAAGAAGAAGAAGAAGACGAAAAGTAGAAGGGGAGGAAGAAGAATAAGATGAAGAGAAAGAAGAAGAAGAGGAAGAAGAAGAAGAAGAAGTAAAGGAATTAGAAGAAAAAGAAGAAGTAGAAGAAGAAGAGGAGGAAGAAGAAGAAGAACAAGAATAAGAAAAGAAAGAAGAAGAAAAAGAAGAAGAGAAAGAGGAGAAAGATAAGAAAGAAGAGGAAGAAGAAGAAGAGAAGGAAGAAGAAACGAAAAAAAAGAAGAAAAAGAATTGGAAGAAGAAGAATAAGTTGAAGAAGGAGAAGAAGAAGAAGAAGAAAAAGAAGTAAAAAAAGATGAAGATGTAGAACTAATTTTTGGAAATGAAAATTTTCTTAAATAAACAATTAACTCATCCCCTCTTATTTGTTATGCCTCAAATGTTTTACAATAAGTTAGACATCTACTTGGTTTTATTGGACAGGTTAATTGCCTATTGTAATGTGATCATTATGTTGTTTCATATGTTTTGCTTCACATAAAATTGATTTCGAATGTTAGGCATATTTTTTCATTTGTTTTGGATATGTGAGCATACAAAATTTTTTGAAACATAATGCATTTATTTAATTTTTTATAAAAAGTACATTTCAAAATTAATTTATTAAGAAAAATAAAAAAAATAGAGGATGTGACACCCGATGCCAAGAAACGCAAGCTTGAACACCACAATCTTTACTCTAAAATAATAGTTTTATTTTCCCAAAAAAAATACTTATAATATTATTCAAATTATCCATTTAGGTACAAGGTCTTAAACTATTACCAAAGCCACCAACACAAAGTATTAATGGCACTAAGTAATGTGATGTGCCAATATCCAATAAGTATCTTGAACACCCAACACATTCCAATGGAACTATATATTCATATAAGATGAGGATAACGTTTCAAGAAAATGAAGTTCTTTGTGCTTAAGGCAATTCAACAAGAGGGGCGGTGAAATGTGGTAAATAAAATTTTTTATCGATTTTTGGTTTAAATTAAAACATAAATGTTTAAGCAAGAATAAGCAAGAATAATATACAAGATTTTTATGGTAGTTCGACTAATAATCGAGCCTACATCGACCCCCAACCAGTGTTGGGAAAAGAACACTAAAATCACCAAATTACAAATAAGGTTTTTCATACGGTTCACCTTAAACCTACATGGGATTGTGCCTACGGCTAATCCTGAACCTACTTGAGTTTTTCTGTGATTAACTCAAACCCCATGCTTTTGCATAATTGCCAGGATGCCCTTACCCCAAAGAAAGAAATACAAAAATTTGGCATAACTTAAGACAATTTTAAGAGAAATATGATGCACACATGATACCAAAAAGAGGGAGGAATAGAGATTGAAAAATAGTTGATGCAAAAACCTCCAATTTTGGGTTCTTTCTTGCAGCTTTCACTTTGTGACTTTGGAAGCACCGTAAGCACTTAGTATTGCTCGATATTGTGATTTGAAAGCTTTGAAATCTTAACAATGGTAACCTCTAGGAGTTCTTCATCATTACCTATGTATAGAGCTTAATTTTAGCTCTAAATCCACTCCTAACGATTCTAAAATGAACTAGCCATTTGGGTAACTAACACAATGCAGTCAGCATTCGATTTGGAGCTCGAAATGGACATTTCTGTTGGAATCTTGAATTTACCATTTGAGATCAATCCCAGCCATTTGATCAAGGAGGCCTTGATCTGGGTCATTGGATCGCGTGTTGGTTGTCCTGCATGTATTAAAATAATGTGTCTAGAAATCAACTAAAATAGAAAATTACTATAGTGGTTTCGCATCCTCTTGTAGATCTGGCTCAGTTTTGAATCTATTGGTCAGCTTTTTACTGTTATCATGACAATTTACCTTGATTAATCTAAGTCGTCCGATTGCGCCTGCTCTTCCGCCATCCTTGACAATCGAATGGAAGTTTAGTCCACATTGTCCAAATGACTTCGTCACTACTCTTTATAAAACTTTCAGTTCGTTAGTCTCTCGAGTTGTTGGAGGCTGGCTCCAATCCCGCATGCCCTTCCGCCTTCTTTGATAATCGAATGGAAGTTTAGTCCCACATCTTCCAAATGTCTTTGCCATTGCTCTCTATAACACCTTCGAACCATTTCCCTCTTGAGTTGTTTAGGGTTGGCTCCCCCCTACCTCGACCCATATTTCATCACTTGGTCCTGGTTGGCTTGATTTTGCGCTTGCTCTGGTCAGCTTTTTTTGTGGGCTAAGTTCGCACTTATTCCATTCAGTAGATGCGGGCTTATTTCTAACTTGTTCCATTCAGCAGCTCTTCCTGCAGCCTTTGGGCTTCACTTGCCCCTTTTTGGTCTATCCAAAAAAATTTATTTTATTTTTATTTTTTAAATCATGAAAGCCTGGACAGCCCAGCTGTCAGGTAGGGTGTACCTGCCCCACACTACAGTGAAAATTCCCAAGACTAAAGTGGTTTTATAGTATTTTTGTGCCAAAATTTTAAAAATAAGTTACCAAAAAAATTTATATTATGATAGTATTACAAGTGTCCTAAATGACTATGAAAAGAAATAAATGAAAAAAATTTTCTTAAATAATTTTAAAAAATAAAATGCCAATGTCTATACTTTTCACCAATAATGGTTGGCCCAAAAATCAAAATTCAAAAATTATTAAACTTAAAACCTTTTCAAATGTTAATACTACTTATGTGCCACATCATCTCAAAATTTGGACATATCAAATTCAAGAAAACTAAAGAGATATTCAAGTATAAATATTTTTGGTGCATGCCTTCAATTTCCTTGAAGTTTGCCATCACTCCAAGAGTCTTGAAGACCACTATTTTAGACATTAAAAACTCATGGCTTGGCTTAATTGAACATTAATAATTTCACTTAAAGCAAGCCAATAAGAGATACAAACATTTATGCTTGACTCATCAAACACAAAGCATTCTCTAGACTTTCTCTATTACAAAAATATCAACTATATGATTCCCCCATCTTGTTGTATAATTGGAATCTCACTAAATCATTGTTATTAATTCTTCACTTATTATATTATATGACCTCTCCATCAAACAGTATGATTCCTTCAACTCCCTATATATGGTTATCAGAAGCCGAGCTTAGTCTTTGACCTTTATCTAATCATATTGTATGAGAATCCGATGGTACAGTATGATCACTCCAACTATGATATGATGACATTGTTGGAGCACACAATATGCTTTCTTTTTTAACCAACTTCACTCTAATTGTATTATATATTCTATTAATTGTATGATATTTTTATTAACTCACTAAACAAATTATTAATAATCATATTGTATCTTGAGTCTAATCATATAGTAGACTCACCTCCAAACAAAACCATAAGGCTTAAATTCAACTATATTTTACTGTAAGACAACTCTAAATCCCCACAATTAATTATCATAGCATTCTTGTACAAGAAAATATAACCACTTACTCCTTTATAAAAATGAATAAATTCAATAAAAAATATAATTTCAACTTTTTTTGCCTTATTTTCACTCATTATAGTAGCTTTCTAGTACATTCTTCCCCTTCTTTATACTTATAGTAATTGTAAGTCTCCTTTTTGTCTTCCTTGCTGCTCTCCTTATGACCAACACAATTCTTTTCTTCTCTTTCTTGTTGTCCTCTTGAATTGAAATTTTTTACTCCCCTATTCTCTTTGTTTTCACTTTTTCTCCTTCTCTCCCTCCATTTTTCTTTCATTAGCTACATCTTTAAACTACCAAAAACTTTTAATAATAACTTATTCAACACTAATCTTGTTAAAGATAATTGGCTTAAATTAAAAAGTATTATTTTCCATTTAAATATTCATAATATATATATGTATTATTCAAAAAATTGTAATTAATTATGAAGGTCATAAAACATTATTAGCACACTACAATTATATTCTTCAAAGACAGTTTTTTTAATTATATGCTTTAATAAGATTTTATTTTCATTTAAAAATATGACACACTTCTCAAAAAAAATTATTATTATTTTCGTTTAATTAATGAATTTATTATTTTAAAAAATAATTTTATTTTTATTAAAATTCTCATAATTACAATTATATCAATCAAATCTCAAGATTTATAATATATTATATAGAGCAAAATTTTAAGAAATTACAATAACAAAATTCTATTTTTGTATGCATTATTTCATGAAAGAATATATATTATCATGCATATAATGAAATATAAATATTATTAAAATATAAAATGATATACTAATAAAATAATTATCAACCTCTCAGAAAAATCATAATCTATGTAAGAGTAAAAAAATAATAAATAATATGCAAAAATATCTTAATTATGAAATATTTTATATATTATTTAATATTGTGCATATATCATAATTATAAGTTTTACTTATTGAATTTAGGATGAAAACATCTTTTTCAAATTATTTTTTTATTTTTTTACAAATATAATCATGCATATTTATCACCAAAAAATTTTTGAAATATATATATAGACACACACACACATACCGTATTTCTTATGATTATTTCACTCAAATTATCATCTTTATTTTTCCCCTATTATAGTATTAGCATGCCATATTTTATACTTAATGCATTATATATTTTGTAAAATATTTTAATTGCATACCATACATTTAATTCATTGCATTATATGTTTTATGTAAAACCACTATACGGCTAATCCTATATTACTGTTGATTCCTTAACTTTTATAACCTAACGTACAATATGTTGAGCAACTTGTATGGCATGCTCAAATCGCATATATTGTACTCTAATACAAATGAATAATATTTGCCTCCACAACCGTAATGGCAATATGTTATGTAATTTCTAGATATCATTATAGAAGAATAAGATGATATGTTTGTAAATAATGGAATATTTTGGTTTTTTATAAAAATTTTCTATTATTCTTATGGGGAATAAGATTTTCAAATTCTTAATAGTCATTGTACGAGTAGGATAAAAAATTATTTTAAGTGCCCTCACTTCCCAAGCTTAATTCAATAGTGAGCTTTGAAGAGTTCTAGTCATCACGACCTTGTTTATTCAAACGTTTGCCACTGCACATGCTCAGAAACAAGCAAGCAAAGTCAATTAAACCAGATTTCTTCCAACCATAAGACAATGGTAGCATGTGTGTAGGACAAAAATGAAAAAAAAACGAATGCTTTAAAGGGAGCTTTCGATATGTACTTAGTTTGCAAGCCTTTCTTCATGGATGTTATTCCACTTGTGGACGTATACAAGGTAATCGAGGACATGTTGAAGGAGATGACTATCAAGGAAGTGTTGGGCCTGACAAGCATGGAACTCAGCTATGCCTATGATGAGATGTACACGAAGGGCGTCGTTAATTGCTCAAATGCCAGTGTCATCCTCATCGTGGTATGCTCCGCCTATATCCTTCTCGCTTTGTTGTTGTTTGTTTTCTCCCTAAAGCATGGCTTTGACACTAGTGACATCACGATCGCTTATGTCCTACTTGAAGCTTCCATATGTCTTGATACCGTGGCTTCTTTCATGTTCCTGCCTTTCGACTGTCCGGTGATCTTCCTTCTCAAATTTAAGAAACTGGGCAAGTGGGGTTTTTGTCTTGCCCAGCTCATTCTCAGAATAAGGAGAAGATTGTGGCGTGAATGAAGAAGGATGCCTTCAGAGATGCCACAACTCAACTTGATCACCAACTGCTTCACGAATGCAGCAATACAGCCAAAGGAACATTATCACCAGAATAAGTGTGAATAATGTATCCATAGATTCAACTTTGGTAAAATAACAAATTCTCCTTCAATTGGTCTACAAAAATTTGTTCGCATAGCAATATTGAAGATAATGACACTCCAAAATAAATAGTCTTTCAAAGCACAGTTTTTTTACATTTGCTCATTGAGAAAGATGAAATAAAGAAACTATAATTTATTGAAAAAAAATAATATATGTATGTTGGTTCATAAAGAATAATATAATCACATAAAAATATTTTATGATAATAAAATAATAATATAAGTGACAAAAAAATCTTATATTTCATGAAAGAATAAAAAATATATTTTTTTTACACTTTATATTCAAGTTGTTGCATTCATTTAAAGTTATCGAAGCATAAATATAAAGAAAAATAGTAATAGTTGTTCAAAATTTATTTTATAATTTTTTTCTCATTCAATATAAGTAATCTCAACAATTGTTCTATTCTTCTTTTTTTACAATTTTATTTTATTTTGTTACTTTTCTAATAAATAATTTCTTATGAAGTAAATGTTTTTGTGCAAAAAATCAAATTCTTTAGATAAAAATGTTTCTTCTCTGTTACTTCAAATAATTTTTATATTAAACCAAGTTTTTATTTTTATAAAATCTTCAAATTCCTTATATTTTTAAAATAGCTTTGATTTATGAAATACAAAAGATAGCCAACTCATATGAATAAGGTCATAACTAAATAATAAGTAATATCTATTTTTTTTTGAAATAAAACATTCATTTATTACAAATATCAACATGAACTAACTCAAGAGACTACATAACTTTCTAAAACTTAAGAATGAAGATTATTGGTGGTTATCAAAAATATAAGTTTCACAAATATAATAAACATTAAAAATAAAAAAAATATCATTTAATATTTTTTATTTTATAACTTAAATATAACAAAATACTATTAATCATTCTAATAATATCACAACTAAGATTTATTCTTAACCTCTACTACAAATACATTACTTTTAATATGAACTATTTTTATTAAAAACACCTCTTTGACACCATTCATCGTCAAATATACAAAATAATGTTGTTATATTACTTATCTAATACTTAATGAACCACAAGCTAAAAATTCAAATACTAAACAAATATCATGAACAAATTTTATTTATCATTTATCCTTCGTTATGATTTAAAAAATTGTCTTGACATTTATTCAATTAACTTAAGTCTTTATTCATGTTCACATAAGAATTTCTAGACTTTGACACTTAAAAAAGTCCACATCATTGTAATACTAGAAGTTGAATATAAAAGTTAAATGAAATTCTAAACATTATTTCAAGGTGACATTGGTTTAAACATCCTTTACACCTCTTTAAAGGAAAAATAATAATTAAATCAAAATCTTAATCAATAATTATTGGCCTCATACATCGCATATATATCCTTAATGATTTGGAAACTAATCAAAATGATAAAAGGGAAGCTAAGTAAAGATATAAGTCCTACCAAAAAATTTCCTCCCAGATTGCTGAAATCGATTGGAGTTCCCAAGCTTCACTAATAAGCTTTCCTTCCCCTGAACTGCTTACCACCTTGCCTTTGCTGCTTTTTTTCTCTTGACAAGAACGAGCTGCTCTTGCTCTTTTGGTAGCCTGTGGCATCATCTTCGAGTGCTATTTCTACATGTTGCTTAGTCCACCAGTTTGGTTAAACAATAATAGCAACTTATCTCAATCTGACCTAGATAAAAATAAGCTTTGAAATAACAAAATCATGTAACAAAAAAAAACATTATGCTCTTGCAATTAAAAATGGCAAATGTTACTATGACATACCTTTCTTTGTTTCACGAAAGTTATAGCCTTGTGCTTTTCTCTATGCCCTCTGCCTGCTCGAACGAGAGCAACTCTCTCCTGCTTGCTGAGCTTCCTCCCGACGTGCCCCTAAACACAACACATGATTATCATTTGATAACCAATGAAGTTGTTAAATTGCTTTTAAAAATGCGAAACCAGCTTGGATGGGTCAAACATCACTATATGTACTCAACTCAAAATTAAAATAAACTTGAATACATCCAAGAGGTTCTCATTGTTCTTATTCCTGCCATTTCAATGAGATCACTTCCAAAGAATGGCTGGTTAGAATCGTCAATGAAAGCCTAATCACATACAACTAGAATTTAAACAACAAAAACAATTTAGTTTATAATTGTTATAGGAAATTTTCATCTCCAAAGTTGGCCATGATAAAATTATCTCGTGAAGAAATAGTTAAATACAATGCCACCAAAAGTAAAATTTTGAATATCCTAATGCAATGTTAATAGCATGCAATATTTTTTCATGTACACAACTCTTTCGAAAATATAATAGTGCTGAAGAGAAGAAGCACTCAGTGGATATATGAACACACCATAAAATGGCAAAGCAAACTCCTGATGCTTGTTAATTTCTTTGATAGAAGCCATGTTATACCACCCAACCTTCTCAAAATAACCCTAATAAGCAATCAAATACAACATGATTTAAGATAAACAAAAAGAAATGAAGCATATTGTATACTAGAGTACAGAAAGACTCAAACATTGGGACTAATGATCAAGCATAGTGTTAAGAGTATGAACAAGAATGGTTGATAATATAAACATCTTGGATAATGGACTATTCATACCTTGCTGTGCCATGATCTTGTATAGTAGGAATGAGCTCTCATCAACCCATGATTAATTACAGATAGTGCTATCTTGGTTAACTATTCAACAAGAAAATACTGACCAGTAAAGAAGAAATGATTTGCAAAATAATTTAATGCCATTGAACAATATGAACATATTTCAAAAGCTCTTTGCATCTTCAGAATTCCTTTATGAATACAATCAACTCCAAAAAAATAACACTAAGATGAATTAGCAATCAATAAAAACAAAATTTTAGTGAACCAAACCTACCCCATTATGAACAAACAAAAAAATGAACTGCCCACGCTACCTCCTAGATTGATTAGTATAATCTCACCTTCATTGGTTTGCAATTCCATAATTCCAAGAGCCACAAGAGCATTGATATTTTCCAGATGTAACTACACAATGGAAAAAAATAAAAGGGGAATATAAGAACAAACAGGGCATGTCATGAAATTTGTACTATAAATTAAAACTAACTTACAACAAGCACTCGATGAAAGGCTTGTCGAGCCTTGTCAAATTGACCAAATTTGTATCTACAGTAACCTATACCAAGCCTCACAGCTCCAGAACAACTAGGATAGTCTCTTAGCACTTTCTACTCAATATAGTAATGCATATCACAATAAACATGGATATACATATACAAATACATTAAGGTACCAAATGCATGTCACTATATACCAATTGAAAACATAAATTGGCACTTTCAAGTTTCACTGAAATTAACACCACATTAGTGATTAAATGCTAGAAATGCCATAATAAAACAAACCAAATATATGGTCAAGAGGACATAGGATGACTCATCTTGCCACATTTCAACAAAAAAATACCAAATAGAAGGGCATAATATAGGCTCTCAAAAAATTGAATATAGGAAGAAGGTGTTTCAGGCACGCATTACCGTACATAACATAGGGGTTCATGAATTGAACTAAACTTCCAAGTCACAAAAAAACATAACCTGAACAATGACTAAAGCATGCCCTAAACAGTATTTAATTTTTGTTGTATAATATGGAATTTGTAATCTTCAAGAAAGAAAAAATCAATGCACAAAAATATTTTTATCATAAGTTTGGGCATAAGAAGTGCTTAAACGGACCTTATAATAGTGTAAAGATCTCTTTTATGACTCTACTACTTTCTGATACAGATCTTCATTCTCCCCAACATCAAACTCAACACAAGCCTGCAATCAAGAACTTCCAATCAAGGTGGCAATAACAAAATTCATTGCTTGTAAGTAATGATTTTATGTAATTGAAATAAACAATCTAAAAGTTAAACAAAACCATAAAGGTTTAACTCCATGCATTTTTATCTATTATGTAAGAGTGATTTCCAACATTGAATCTTCATTCTTTTTATGCATCTTATTTTCCTAAAAATTATCTAGTTTTATTCCTTGTTCTATTATCCCTCTTTTTCATAATATGATCATGCTTTATGAAGAAACTACAAAATCATAGAAAAATGAGTTAAAGCTATTAAAAAAATCATAGTATCAACAATAAAGTAGTACTCAAGATAAAGGACAATTAAAATATAAAATTATGTGGAATATTCTTAGAAATTTAGAAAATAATGAAATAGAAGTATTTCTAATAAAAAAAAATTCTGAACAACTCCAACTAGATATGCAAAGTGCCAAAACGAATTTGCCAGAAATAAGCACTATGCTTTATCCATCTAAAGCAGGCAACCAAAACTATTTGTTTAACTATAGACATATGTTGATGCTTGGTTGATGACAGAAGTTCTTGCCTAATGGTCAAGTAAATGCAAAAAATTCATAATAGGGCAAAATAAAGAGCTGACTAAAAATTCAAATATCATTATGGCAAAAACTTTAAATTAATTTCCATAAATAATTAAAGCACGTGAATATGCAAGCATTAAATTCCAATGCTAAGCCTAAGAGTCATTTGGTAGTACCTCACACTCCTAAGCTAGACTTAATCCAGCTTAAGTGTTAATTTATTCAATAATGGAGATTATATTAAGAATGAGATAAACTATGCAGTATGTTTGCTTAAAAACTTATTAATGTCAACAACCATATCAAATAACAAAACATCTCATTAGTAATAATCAACACTTAAGCAACTAAAAAATAAAGATTTACTATAAATTAACTAGTTACTTCAAAAATAATAGCTAACTAACATTAATATATCACGTTATACATAAATATGAGAATAAATTGCATCTAAATCTGAGTTATGACCTAATTCTCAGTAGGCTCCTTCAAGATTTATAATAAAGGATGCAAGTCAACAAGTATTCCAATAATAAATAAGTCCAAACTTAGCATATTCAATTAAGACACAAGGTTTGGGTATGATAGACTTGTGGAGTATCTTAGTATATTTATAATATTCTTAAAGTACTCTTTGTTCTAGTCACCATCCACCTATCTCCACCTCTCCAATAATGATGTCATTCTCTACAATCCCAATCATGTTTTCATCTCACATCAAAGCTTCCTTGGAGTCCTCCACAAGGCAATCATTTAGATCACTTCCTTTTAAGTCTTTCATATTATACTTACTAAAAATAAGATATAACAAAGGTGCCTAATTAATGTTCTCCCTTTATAAATTGCTTATAAGTCTGCATTTTGCTCTAATTAACAAGTTTCTTCAAGATATACGATAATACATCGAGGTTCATAATTATGCCAATAATAAACAAGTCTAATTTTCGCATATTTAATTAAAATAAAAAGTTGATCAAGTTTGGACAGGTTAGGCTAGTGGATTATATAACATATTTATAAGATCCTCAAAAAACTCTTTATCATAGTAGGACTCCACTTCTTCGACAATGATACCATTTTCTATGATCTCAACCATGTTTCCATCTCTTCATCCAAGCTTCTTAAATTCCTACACAAGGCATCCATTTGAATCACTTCCATTAAAAAATAAGATGCAACAAACGTTTTTGATAAATGTTCTCCCTTGATTACATCTTTAAATTGAAGCTTACGATCCTTGTTGACAAATTTTTTAAGCTCTCCTTTATTTTTAATTAATTTTAGAAGTTATTGAATTATAAAAATTCTTTCTATTATTTATTTGGTAATAGTAACAAAAGCATTTTTCTTTCTCCCTTATTCCCTTTTTTCGAGTCAACCTCAAGAACCTTTGTGACCCTCACTTGAGAATGTTTGCAAGGAATCAGCTACTTGGGAGAAGAACTTAAAAAAGAAAAGAAATCAGGGATAGGAAAACGTAGAAAGAAGAAGGGAGAGTAACTAAACAGGAAAAGAGAAAAAAAATGAAAATCAGCAACACAAGTTAATTGCAATGCTGAATGAAGCAAGGCAGCCAAAGCAGGTGAGCTGACAATAAACCTTTTTGGGAGAAGCTTTTGGTTATAGTTGTGCTTCCAAGAGAGCTCAGCTTTGTATTTCTATTTTCTTTCTTAAAGGAAGAGGTTGCCATGAATTTTTACAAGCCAGCAAGGGCTAGTGTTGTATCAAGCTGTAGTTTAGTGGGAAAAAGGCATTCCACCAAACTGGGAATGGGAAACTCTAGTTAAAATGAGCTTCAGCTTCAGTTAAAAAATTAAGAAAATTATTACTATTTTGAATAATTGTAATGTAGAAAGACAATTACTATACTTCCAACAAATAAGGGAAAGTGAGAGAAGCCACAACTAAGGAATATTTTGTTTAAATTGTTGTTGCAGCTTAAATCAAAAAAATAAAAGCAAGAATAGTATGAAAAACTATGATAAAAGAACTTAGAGGTGATTTTAACTGCTTCAAGCACAAAAAGGAATTAGTAAGATCAATATGTAAATGAAATTCCTTTATTATTAATTCATAAATTCTTAAAAATATCAGGAAATTGAAATAAAATAATTTGGGATATTAAAACCGTAGATCCTTATGAGTTAGGAATGAATTTCCTTGTAAGAAATGCAAAACAAAAAGAAAGGACAGAAAAAAGATAGATATTTGGAATCCATGTAAATTCAAATAGATGATAATATAGTGGATATAATTATTTGAGAATTTAAGTATGACATACAAGTCTAATGTTTGCATACATGTTCTGATAAATCAATGCTTTTATGACCTTGAGTAATTAAAACACAAAATAATAGAAATACAATAAAGGATAAAAAGTTAAATAAATGAAATAGTATCTTATGATATGATGGAAATTTTAACTTGGTTAAATATCCTGAATAAAAAAATAATAAAAAATAAAAAAATTGTATATTTTATTTCATGATTCCACTATATATGATGAGCTCAACACATGATATGCTAAACATGATTAGCATTAGTTTTATCAAGTTATGAAATGGCATTAGAGATCTACCTGCTACTACAAGCACCATTTGGAAAGTTTATGTTCTATAATGATAAGATGTGAGTGATATGACTAAACTGTTATGACATGCTTATAAGTAAAGGTGTAGAGATTATGTGATTAGATGTCTTAAAGATATGAGATAACATATGATAGAAATATATGATAATAATAATATAAGAAATATGAGTTAAATTATAATAAATTAACAAAAAAGAAAAACATAGATAAAAAGAGAAATTAATAAGAAATGATATACAATATGTATATGAAAAATATATAATATATAAATGTGGACTCTTATTTTACTAAACATATTATTTATTACTATTGGAAACTCATTTCTTCTCTGTGTATTATAGAGATGTCATGTTTATGCTCATATTTAGATTATTATATCATATCATGTTAATTGTTACATATAATATTTACTTATTAAATGTTGTATAACTTATTTATTGATTTATATTAGAAGACATATAAAAAATTCACAAAGAGATAATTTCTAAAGACATGTAAGATGATTGTGAATATGAGATAACTTTCAGTTAGAATATGTATACATATTTATAGTTTCAAATAAATTTTTTGTCACCCTCATCTATTTTAAAGGTAATATCTTGAATAGTGCTTCTATAATAGACTATTAGTATATGCATATAATAGGTGCAAGCAAAAGTGACAACATCTCTATACTATTCTCCATTATCCTTGCCACCCCTTGCCATAATACATTATCATCGTTTCTCTTTCCACCTCCATGAACTTCAACAACCTTAAAATTATTAAAAGGTTTAAGGTTTTGTCAATTTAGAAAGAAGAAGAGGATTTTGATATTAACTTTGCTTTTTAACATTTCTAAGGTGTATGAACCTACTTTCTTATTATGGGGTACTTAAAAAGACCTAAATGGCCAATTGTAAAACTCAAGAAACTTTAGTTGAGAATAACCCCGAACACCAAAATCCTATATGCATTTTTTCCAAAATTATTTAATTCTAATAATAGTCTAAAAATTAGTATTATGTACATACCTCAAAAAAAACTTAAAAACAATATTATTCTATTCAAAATACTTAATTAAAAGGTCTCAAGCTAGTTGTAATCCCTCAATATGTTGCCCTTAAATTTTATAACATTCACCTCAATCCATGTAACAAGCTCTACATCGATATAGGGGACTAATTTAAGCAAAGCACAAACTTCACAATGTAAAAGTACCTGATCCAAAAGTGCAGCAATTTTATTTTTTTCTTCGCCTAAAACAATATTTAATCGGCTCGATGCTTGATTCCTGTGCTAGGTCACCATTGGCCACACCAAGCTGTCCTGCAAAAATTGCAACCTATGAAACATAAAGGATTAATTAACTGCAATCTTAATCATGCAATATTCCCAATAAAAAACTTCAAAAAAGTTTTACAAGTCTACGAAATATGTTGATATTGGTTTTGAAATATAAAATATTTAATTCCAATTTATGTGATCAAGAGAAACATAATAATATTGAAGAGATATTATGTTTTTGAAAGTGGCAAAAACTTTTAGGCATGAAACATCAAGATGAAATAATTTAAAAGCAAATGAGTTGTTACCAAAGCAAAATCAACCATGTCCTCAAAAGGGACTCTTCAACGTTATGGCGTAGCATCAATCTTCTTAAATAAATAATTCAAATCATTTTAAATCGTAAGAGTAAGGATCACTTAGAAAGGCTCTATATATGCTAAGCGTTACACACTTTTCTTCTTGTCCTAACTATCAAAGGTATTATTTGACTTTCCCTAAAGTTATCAATAAAATTTCATACTTAGAATCATGATTTTACATTCTCAAGATTTTGTTAACTTAAACGAAGTCAACTCTCTTAGTTTAATTAAAAAATTTAGATATCTTAAGAACTAACAAAATTGTACTTTAAAAATAAATACTTATTTGAGGGCTAACAAAAAAAAATTTTATCATAAAAGAAGTCATCTCTTGAGCTAATTCATCAATCAAAAGTTATTTGATGTCCTTTATCAAATTCCAAATTACTTGAGTTTTTATTTCTTTTGGTAGAAAATCAACATAACTATTCTCAATTGACATTGACAAATCAACTATTTAAGTTAATTACATCTAGCTTGTAGTTGAATATATTTCATCCTTACAAGTCAATTTTAGTAATGATCATTCAATAATTGATATTCTCTTAAGACATGAAAACCTCATGGAAAATCCATTTATTGTTAAGTTTCTTAACCTAACCTTATCTAGTATGGATCATCATTTGAGATATGAAATTCTATCAAGAAAATATAAGTTAGTTTTATATGTGAGTGTAACTAAAACTTAGGCCTTGAACAGTTTTAGTCAGACCGTATATCATCCAACTACCTAGTCTTGCACTGATATTAAGCCCAAACTTACTTCAGCAAATCCTCCAATGGGTCACAATAACTTGAAGCATGAAATGTTTAAGGGGAGATCCATATTTAGATATTATAGAGCTAGTTGACTAGTTCTTTTTATTTTTATTTAGATAGTTATGTTTCATATGTTAATAACACATGAGAATAGACCCAATAAAAGTTATTAGCATAATCAGTCCTAATCATTCTTTATATTAAATTGTTTTTGAGTAATGCTCAAGTAATAAAAATGTAAGTGCCTTTTCATTACTTGAAATAACCATTTCAACTTGCTTTGGTTCACATCATTTGAATCAAATTTTGATTGAGTTAGACATTTATGTGAACTTTTTATTACATGGATCTTCATCACCATAACATAGTAAGCATGCTTTGAGAAGCATAAATCTTACATTCTCTTTTTATTTCCTGCATTATTATTCCATTATGTGAAGGCCACAAATGACAAAAACAATTCTTCCTTTCCTTCCTAATTTCATCACTAACCCATAGTATAGAGGTTGAGAGTTTTTTCCTTTTCATCTTATCTTGTTGCAAAGTGAAAATCTTATTTATAACTTCTAAGTACCTAGTATTTCCCCTTTGATCAAGCCATTCACTTCGGGAAAAAAGTTTGTTTCATCTTGTTAAGTTTTGAGTTGTCATTTACTCCCTTTCCTTTAAACATGAAACTCACTCTTGGAGATTGGATTCTTCTATTTAATTCATTTACCTTATGCTTAAGCTTTTAACTAAAACACCAAAACTTAAAATCTTTGCAAGTAAGATAGGTCATTACAATGAATAAGATAGCTCATTACCATGACCATGTGTTCGAAAAAAGAAGTAATAAAAAAGGAATAATAAGATAACTAATGGGACCTAACCAATTGTAAAGATAAGGAAAATATCAACCTACAAGAACTGTGAAAGCATGCATTGCAAATAGCATTAGCAGTTCGATCATCAAACCATACTTTTCGTCGATGAAGTTCACACAGTACAACAAGTGACCTACTCGCCCATAGTTCTTCCTCTCCATTCAAACAGGAAATCATAAATCAGTTATTATAATAAAAAAAACTAAGAAAAATCAGCAAAAATAGATTATATATGGCATCACACACCTGTAGTAGTGAGAAAATTTTTTTTGAAGCTTCCTATTTTTTGCTTCATTTCTATGTTTTTTGTTTATGTGCCAAATACAGTGCACAACATAAAAAAATGCAAATTTTTTTAGGCTTTGATCTCTAACAATCTAAAGGCCCACAAAGAATTCAAGAGGCACATCCAACTCAATTATATGACTATACAAATAAGCAAAACATAATACAAAGTATAATCTTTCAAAACAAACATGAAAAATCAATAACATGCTAGAGAACTTTAATTTCTATATAATCATTAGAACAACATAACTCTTGCAATACTAAATAAAATTATGAAAAAAGTTCTATTTTTGTTGTTTTATGATCATTTGCTTTAACCCCATAAACTTTCAAAGCTTTCATCTAGGCATTTGGAGTTGGTAAAATATTTCACATATGCCATTTCTATTAGCTTATAGTATATACTTAAAAACCCCACTTAGCCATCTCTCCCCAATTCTTTTAGTTGACCTCTAGGCAACTATATGGTGTATGTTTCCATTTATCCTGGACGCCTCGCAACCCTCTATTTCTATGACTTGTCCCTCGCCATTGTCCTCAAGGTAGCCAACCCATGGCAATGTATGTCCAAAATTGTGTTAAATCTAATGCTTAGGACTTCTAAGAAGCAATGTGTTATAATATCTAAATATAATAACAGATTAACAAAGATGATTATATTAACAATGAGTTAATTGAAAAAAAGTAAAGATTCCTACAACATCATGAATGGATATGTATAAAGAAATGGCTTCAAGAAGCTAGAATTAAATCATAATTTTGACTAAGTTAATTAACATCATCATTCATAAGAAGATAAACATTACTATTGTTCAACAAACTAGTCACATTGTCAGAAAACTAAGGTATTACTAATTTTAGGGTTCAAAATTCAATACTCAAGTAAGAATTGAAATAGAAATGGGTTAGTACAGTTTTGGATAAGTCTATGAAAGATAATATAATGAATGTTTATTATGAGATTAAAGAGCTTAATTAAGAACATAAAATGATTGCAACAATTTCTTATTATTACTTCGATGAACAAAAAACATTTTCTTAATTCTACAAGGGAATCATCATGAACTCAAAGTAATTATTTATTATAATATTTCCCTCACATGCTCGAAAAGGCATTAAAAAAGGAAAAAAAGAAGCTAGCATTGGAAATATTGAAACTTTGACAAACATGTATAACAAAGCAATAATGGGTGTATAAGGAGGCTTTATATTGATATTAGAAAAGAATAAAACGAAATTAAAATTACATATATTAAAAATAATTTCGCACACCTAAGGAGAACATATTAAAGATTTCTTAATTATAATCGAATTTAATTATGGCTATGCTTTAAGTCCTTATGTGTTGGTAAACGTAATTTCAAAAATGTTTTCTACCTGTGGACCAAAAGCATCAAAAACATTTTGAAAATTTCTCACAACTCCCATTTTTGCACATAAAAAGATAATGCTTCATAAGTACTTTTGCACTTCTTCTTTCATAAAACTTTCTAACAACATAAGCAATAAAAGACAGCTTTAATTTTACACTAATTATTGATGCAATTATAAAATTCAAGATAAACAATTATTATGCATTTTGCTAATAATTTTATACCAATCAATAAGACTAAGCAAAGAGATAAATCAAAACTTAGACTAAGCAAATAGATAAAAAAATTGAGTCAATGAACAATGACTCTGAAATTTAATTTATATCGCATTTCTAGTTCTTATAATAAATATAAGGAATTTATTTTTAGACAAGTAATTCCAAAAACATATGGATTGTAATAGTTATCATAAAAAAAAGAAACAATACAAAATTTACTTATTTTGAACCTATACTTTGAAATGATAAAGAAATTAACAAAAAATTTCACTAATATGATCCAAGAATTGAACAAATAAGATGAAAATAAAACATACTTTTGAGTGTTGTGTAATAAAAATATCACACTCAAGAATAAAGGCAAATTTATAAGATTACATGCTATCAAATGTCAATGTGTGAGTAAAAACACACAAATAGAATAATTTTTATAGAGATAAAACTTTTAAGTTTGAAGAGTGACTTACTATAAAGTAGAAAGTTGGCATTCTACCAATTGAAGAAAATTCCAAAGAAAATCAATCTAGATGGTTTGGTTAAATTAAGAAGTTCACTTTGTGATTCTATAAGAGAAGTAGATTACTAAAGTCCTTCCTATAAAAAAGTAAAAAATATAGAACAAAAAAATGACTATTGACTATTAGAAATTGCTTTAACAACATTGGATCCAGAAGAAAAGCAATTAATGAATAGAAACAATAGCATCTTAGAATCAATGTATCTGACCTCACTTGATGTGTTAAGGACTATTCTTGTAATTATAATATTGGAATACGAATTTAGTGTCGGCAACCTAAACCAGTTTAATATAAGAATCTAGCAAAAGAAATATTTAGCCTCACAAGAAATAGCTAAGATTCTATATTTAAGAAATCATGGGAAGGAATGCTTGTTTTGTTCCTTGTAGAAGGAAATCAAACTTTTACCTTGATTAAGAATTAGACTGGCCTAATCAACTCTAACAACTTATCAACAATTATAATCTTCTCTTAAAGCTCAATGAAGTGGAAGTTTCCCATTTTCTGAAATGACCAGTTCAAAATATAACTTTAACCAGCACAAACAAAAGCTATTTCCACCCATTAAAATGTTGAAAAGAAATATGTTGAATAATGGTGGCCCTCCAAATTGAAGTGTACCAAACACTATAACAGATTCGTCAATAAAAAAAAATAAAGTAAAATAACGAACATTCTCATGTCATATGACATTTACATCACATTTATTTGATTATATTACATTTCTTGAATATGTCACATTTCTCCTTTAATATATATTTCCTTCACAATAAAATTGTAATATATTATGATTTATCTTTATTTACTTTGGTAATGTAAAGTTTTTCTAAACTAGGTTTGATGAAGAAACAACACACATCTTTGGATTCGTCTTCATGAGCTCTATTAATTTTTATATTTTTAAATATTTTTTTAAGAATTTTGGTAAACTTTACCAAATGTTTTGGTTCATATATGATTTGACTATTGAGTACGTTACACTTGACATCCTAACTATCTTGGAGACTAACTTGGTCATACAATTTATATCATTGTTTCAAGTTTTCAGTTAGATTTTCATGTATTATAATGATACTCTAAATAACCCTAGTAGGGCCTTCACATCGATTTGGTTTTATTATGCATATACATATATACATATATATATATATATATATATATATATATATATATATATATATATATATAAGTTATTTATTTTTGTAATGTAAAATAGTTTTTACTTGATATTTTGGTATTCCTAATAAAAAAATTACAGTATTCCTAATAAAAATATTATAATTCTTACCTAATTTGATAATCATGAAAGTTACACTCATTCTCTTGAGTATATTGGAATGCAACATTCTAGTAAACTTTATCTCTCGTGGTACATTCATATGTTCTTTATTTTCTTATATTATATTACTTCAATTTGTATCATTATAAGTTTAATAATTATTTACTTAATAATAAAATAATAGCTTATGATTATTTATTCTTTTTTATTTTGATATTCATTAATAATAAAATATGAGGTCTGATTAAGATGAAACAAAAGTCCTTAAACTCGACTTCATGGGCACCATCTAGTTAAAAATTCTTTTTTTAATTATTTTTAAATATTTTATTTTCAATCATTTTGGCACTCTTTACGAGGTATTTTATTTTCTACTAATTTGACGATTGACAATGTTACACTAACCACCAAATCAACTTGAAATTAAATGTTCCAATATAATTTATCTCAATTCTTTAAATTTTTTGCTTTGATTTTCTTATATTTCTATGAATCTCTAAATCTTCTCTTATGTAATCTTACATCACTATATTCTTGTTGCATTGCATTATTTTGATTTATCTGACTTTATCTTTAACATATATTTACATAATATTAAAATAACGATTAATTATTAATTTTATTAAATTACTTTGGTAATATCAAAAAATTATAAACAAGTTTCAATCAATATGAAATAAATAACATTATTATCATCTTATAGAGTTCCACTGAATTAAAATTTCATTTCTTATAATTTTAAAAAATTATTTTCAAAAGTGTTTTTATGCTTTGCAAGCCATTTCAATCCAAACCTCATGTGATAGTAAATGATACTACATTAGATCGTCTAAGAATCTTGGATCACAATTTTTCTAAAATATTTATCATTGTTCCATAAATTTGTTTATTTGGTTTGGTTATATTAGTTATTAACTTTACATCTCCTCCAATTTGACCTTTTAATCAGTTTTATTAGTTTAAATACATTATTTTAATTTAACTCATTTCCATTATAATATATATTTACTTATTATTAAGATGATACTTTATTGTTATTTATGCTTATTTTTTTTGTAATTCATATTTTCTATAAAATGTGTTTTGAACGAGATGAAAATAAATGTTAGTTTTATTTGTCTTAATATGCTCTATCTATTTAAACATTTATTTTAATATTTTTATATATTTTGATTATATCTTTTCTTACTTTAAAAGATATTTTTACTCATACTTAATTCCATCATTGAGGATATTATACTTGATCTCCTTAGTACCTTGGAGGATAACTTTACCATACAAGTTTTTTAAAATAATTTAGCTCATTTGATCAAAGATTTTTCTTTAGTTTGGATATGTTATTATGAAACTCTAGCTCTTCTATGGTGTGACATTTACATAGTTTTCATTTACATATTATAAATTCTTTTAGTTTATCTTATTTTAGCATTATTATATATTTATAAAATATTAAAATACTAATTTATTATTATTTACACTTATTTAAATTGATATTTAATAACAAATCCAAACTAGTTCTAATTGAGACATATCAAACATCATCACCTTTCTAGTTTAATAAGTTTTATAAATGTAAATATTTTATTATCCGTGGTTTTTGTACTCTTATAAGATATTTTGATTCTTACAATATTGTTGCACACATCCTCCATAGTATTTTTTAATGCAACTTTTTTGAAATAATTTATGTCATTTCATAAAAAATATACATTTTATTATATTATGATTCTCTACACATGTAAATTTAATATCACTTAGATTTTGTTATATTATATTTTTTTAATTTATTCCATTAGTATTTTAGAATACAACTTTTCTCATATATTTACTTATTTCTTGAAATGTTTTAATTTTTATTTAGTTATATTTTTATGAAACTCAAATTATCCACTCATGTAAACTTAACATCACTTTGATTTGGTCATATTTTATTGTTGCTATTTATTAAATTTTTAATGTTAGTACATATTTACACTTATTTGTCATTACAATTTATAGTAATTCCTAGCAAAGTATGACAAAGATAAAACAAATATTATTGAACTCGTCTACAAGATATCTATTTTATTAAATATACATTTTTGAATTTTAAAATATTTTATTCTCTAAGATTTTTGTTAGCTTTTTATGATATTTGGATTTGTATCATATTTGGATTTCTTGGAATGTTTCACTTTTATTTGGTTATATTTCTATGAAACTCAAATTATCCACTCATGTAAACTTAAAATCAAATTGAGTTGGTCATATTTTATTATTTCTATTTATAAACATTTTAGCATTAATACATATTTACTCTTATTTGTCTTTATAACTTATAGTAATTCTAAGCTATGTCAAACCAAGATAAAATAAATATTATTGAACTCGTTTACACGAGATCTATTTTATTAAAATAACATTTTTTAATTTGAAATTATTTTATTTTCTAAATTTTGTTCGCTTTTTAAAATATTTGGATTTGTATAATTCAACACAACTTTCTTGTAAAATTTATCTCATTTCTGCAAATGTTTCACATTGATTTGGCTATATTGTTATGTAACTCGAAATTTCCTATCATGTGGCACATATATCATTTAGGTTTGGTTTTGTTACATCACGTTTATTTATATCATCTTTGCTTTAATATATCTTCATTGAATATTTAAAAAATAAAATATTATTATTAGTGATTATTTATATTGATTATTTGTAGTAATATTAAATAAGGCTTGATTAAGATTAAAAAAAAACCTTGTTAGTCTCATCTCACTGAGCTCAATTTAATTAAATATTTTGTTTTTATATTTTTAAATTTTTTTTAAGATTTTTGGATGTTTTAAAATATTTTTTTATTTATACATGACTTTGATAATCGAGGATACCATACCTTATCACATTGGTATCTTAGAATGTAATTTTCCTATACAATTATCTTATTTCTTCAAATTGTTTGTTTTGATTTAGTTATGTTACTATATAACCTTAATTAAGTCACCTCTCCTATGAGGATTACATCACTTTGATTTGGTTAGATTATGTTGATTTGATTTATCTCTTTTCTACATTAATATATGTTTTCTTAATATGGAAAAGTTTTATTGTTTTTATTATTTATTATTTTCTTCTTTTATAACAAAAGTCATTGGAGTCATTTAAAAAAGCTTTACCTATTAAAATTTCATTTGTGTTTTTGAATCATTTATTCTTAATAGTTTGGCATGCTTTATGAATATTTATATTCATATCTTATTTGTTGATCACAGATGTTACACTACCTCCTTAGGTTTTTTGAATGCAACTTTCTTATGCATTTTAATTTTTTTGCTTAAATTTTTTTCTTTATTTTGTTATGTTTGTATGAAACTATAATCTTCTTTTATGTGAGGTCTATCTTGCATTGATTCAGTTATATTACATTGTTTCATTTTATCTCATCTTAGCTTTAATATATATTTATTTAAAATTGAAATAATAATTTGCAAATATATGTGCTTATTTTTCTTGATGATTCACAATAATCCTATACAATGCCTCATCAAAATATAAAAAGTATCATTAGACTCATCTCAAAGAGCTATTTTCATTTTAATATATTTTTTTTTCAAATGTTTCATTTTCTTGGCTTTTGAATTGCTTACGAGACTTTTTGATTTATATCTTATTTGATGAAACATAATGTTACACTTGATTTCATTTAATTTGGCTGTATTATAGTTTTTTGATTTATCATATTTTAGATTTATTTAATGCTAAAATAATCATTTATTATTTTTATATAGTTATTTAAATTAGTTATTTTTGAAGTAATTCAAAATAGGGAAAGATTGAGAGAGAACAAACTTGGTTACACTCGTCCCGATAAGATTTGTCTAATTAAATATTTATTTTTTAAGTGTTCACAAAAATTTTAGTTTTAATAATTTTTAACTGATTTTATTTTATTTTGTTGTATTATATTTTTAATTTATCTTATTTTCGATTTATTACATATTCATTAAATTTGAAAATATTAATTTATTTAAAGAATTAAACATGTAGGGTTTTTTGTAAACAAAAAATTGTAAAGTATTAAATTTTTTTGAGAAACTTGAATTTCTCTTATTTTTGTTTCATTAAAACACTAATGTGTATTTGGTTTATCTCTACTAACTTCAGCAAAATGAAAATGGTTAGTGGAATCCCAATCGGGTATCGAGGGTGGATGTAGGCACAGGTTTTGGTTGAAGCACCTAAATAATCTTGTGTGTATTTCGTTTATTTGAGAAATTTTATTTCATCAATAAAAAAATTTTAAGGTGAAAAAATTTTTTTTACTAATTTTTGGAAATGAATTTGTTTTTAAATAAATAATTCACTCATCCACTCTTATTGTCCACTTTCAGGGAAAAATTGATTGTCACTCTCTCCATCATTTTCTATAGAATCCTCATCTTCTTCATATGCACCTCTAGCATGGATATCATTGTCAACTGGTGAGGAATCATTTTTTAGCTTTAGAACCATGACCAACCATTTCATCCTTAGAACTACTATATAAAGGCTTATCATAGTCTTATTTAAGTAACTCAACAAAAGCATGTCATTGGCAACACTGACTTCTTCAAATGCTTTTGGTCTATCTTTTGAATCAACGAGACGACCTCGGTATTTCTTGACCAAAAATGAAGAACATTTCTATAGAAATGAGAAAAAAAATTGAATTTTTTTCCAAACTATAACAAATTTGTCATTCTTTTTCATTGCACAATTAAGGTTGCCATAAAAAATAGCAAATTCAAAACATACCTCTCTTAATAATGTGATCAAGGAGTGTGCAAAAATTTAAACAGCTTTCTCATGCGACTTTTTGTACAAGACCAAGTCTTGAAGAAGGTCTTCATTCATCAACTAAATCACAATGAAAAAAAAAACAAAAAATTAACAAAGATGATGGTAACTGCTCCTTTCATGTTGTAGTAAAAAAATAAAGAAATCCAAATATTCTTATGTTGCAATGAAGACCAAGAATAAAATAGCAACGACTCAGTTTAGGCGGTTTGTAAATATAAATAAATCTTGCTTCCTTGGTTTTGATCACCTAGAAGAATTTTGTTTAGTGCCAATTAGAAATTCTATAATAGAATTGCAAACTGGAAAATAGTTCATAAATTACCACTGATATGCAAATTTGAAGGGAAATCATCGTGTAAAGAGACAAGGATTCATGATGTCACATAAGTGCATGAGTAAATATATAAGGTGCAAATTCCATAGTGCATTAGTTTCGACTATCTATTTATCATGCATCTGAACCATATTACTATTCCTTTCCTTTGAATGCTTGTTTAAGATATGCAGACATTTAAATCACGTATATTTCCATCTTTTCAAAGGTGTAATTCATGAAAAATTGCAATATTTATTACTATATCGTCATGTGCACTAACTAGTCTTTAACATATGCGCTACCTCTTGAAAAGTGCATTTGCTAGTATCCAAGCCATTTTAATTAAATATGTTTGCATATTAGGTATAATTGAAAGGCAATTACATCAAATGAAAGAGTACTAGTATGATAGTCTAAATTATTTAATTATAAAATACATTTGCATATTGTATTTAATGTTGAATGTAAACTATACAAATCTAACACAATGAAATCAATATATTTTGATGCATCTAAAAAAAATATCATGTGACTAATAGCTGGATTTGAAACTTGGGAATACCGTTGATAAATTCTTGAAATGAGATATATGCCAGTATATTATTTGTGATTTTTTGAATTCTTTTAATTTGTTTTATAAATTTTTTAAAAGAAAATTTAAAATTTTTTTTATATAATCCTCTTTATTATTAGAAAAAGAATATGCTTACCCTCCCCAATGCTTTTTAGGTATGCTCTACACATTAGGAGGTCTGAGAAAAAAGAAGAAGAGCTTGGGAGAAAAGAAAAGATAAGCTTGTGCTTGGGTCTGGAGGGCTGCAATAAGCAAAGCTTCACCTAAGAAAGTCACAGTAGAAACTACTTCAATCTGGGAAAAGAGTTTCATAAAAGAGCTCATATCATGAATTGCATAAAAAGGACTATTAAAAGTATACTTTTGACAGGGATTTTCCTCCCTTGGAATGCTGTTAAATTTTCTATTGAGCTGCTCAAGCGATGGTTTTGAAGTAACCAAATACAGGGTTGAATTTGGCAGTGTTGTTAAGAAAGTCTATGTCACATACCATACAATAGGCTTAATCACAGAATATGATAAGAAAAAATATACCATACGATATGAGAGAATCACCTTTACAATCGTTGGAACCTGAATTATTGGCAATGTTACAGTGATATATGATAAGATCAACCCTATTGTCATTAGTAGCTAAATTATGAGCTACGGCATGACAAGGACCCTATCATCATAAGTAGAAGATACAAGGCAATGTGAGCGATGATTCCATAAAGCAAAAGAAGGCTTTAAAAACATTTTGTAACTATGTTTGTGAATACTTATTGTATAAAAATATATAGTTTAGAAAAATAATAAAAAAAGAAAACTTAAAATAATGTTTAAGAATTTCAAAAATCTTATTAATAAAAAAAATTACTAACAAAAAATTATAAAAAAAGAAAAGATAAAAAAATGAAGAGGCAATAAAAGTGACATAAAAGAGTCATCATATGAACAAACTAAAACTATAATATAAGTTAGTTAAATTGTTAAATTATTTTAAAATATTATTATTAGATTGTGATGTACTGTGATATGAGAATACTACATAACATATACTTATCGATACTTATGTTCTGATTTATATGTCAACATAATATATTTATATAATATATACATACATATGGCAAATAAAAAATAAAATAAAAAATAGAAAAATATGTTAGAAAAAAAAATTAAAAAAAGAGAGAATGATTGACAAAAAAAATCTAGAAGACGAAAATGATGAAATAAGAATGTGATGGTTTCTCTATGACCCCATCTCGCGATTGTTCGATACGAGAGAATCACCTTTGGTATTGTTGGTACCTAAATTATGAGATACGAAAAAACAAAAAAAACCTCCACCATGAATACAAGATTCTAAACAATGCCTGCAATGGTACAGTAGTATAGGATATGATCACCCCTATTGTCTATAGTAGCTAAAATGTGAGCGAGAGCACGACAATTACAGCACCATGTGACTGCCAAATACTAGACAAAGTGAGCGATGGCTCCATGATAAATAATCTGATATGGAATCCTTAGTGAGGATAGTGATCATATGAAAAAATCAAAATCTTAAAAAAAAAAGTAAAATAAATTTTAAAAATAAAATAAAAAGAATACAAATATGAGTACAAGAAAAAAATAATATATGACATTAATATTATACGACAATTATGTGTATTATGAGCATATAAACATTGATTCAACATATTATAACTTTTATTGATAGCATATATTATTCTTAATTATTCCTCCATCTTTATTTAACCACACATGCATATTATTTTATCTTCTTGCAGTTAGTAGCTTACAAATTAAGTATATTATGCTTATTTACTTATATTATAAGCCAAGATACCTGCATATACAAAGCTATTGGTTCTTAAAATATAACTTAAGATTTTGTATTAAATAGCTTATTTTTTTTAAACTTTGTGAAAGACATTAAATTTGAAGACAATTGTTATACTTAGTTGACAAAAAATACATTTACATACTTTTCAACTTATATTTCATTTGATAGCTTGAGATCACGTTTGCTGCTTTCTATGTTATTATTTTATCTTAAGATATTAGATAGGATATTTGATGCATTTCATCACCCCAACTCAATTTTGGAATTGTGTCCTTTAGATTTGTCACATGCTCTCTTTGTTGTACAATATTCTGATATTGTTGGTATATTTTAATATTAAGCCAAATGGGGAGTGACAATTAGACCATCAAAAGTGCTAATACAATAAATGTGAACTTTAGGAGTGCATGGACACTGTTGGCTTCCCAACTGCTCTTTTCCACCTACACCAAATTGGATGTTGGCAGAAAGGCATATAGTGCTGTCGTTTTCAAGGGGAGCCACATGCAGGCTAGTGCCATCTGTGAAAAAACTAAGTTGGACATAAAAATTCATCACAAAGGAAACCAAGCAAGGATAAAAGAATCCATTAAAACAACACAAACATACTCTACAATAGTCCAAAACAATTAACACATAAAATTGCTTCAAAGCATAATAAGTTCAATAGAAACCCAATGAAATGAATAGAACACATACCAATGGCATCCTCAAGCACATCTCACGTACCACAGTTTACCCAACAACAATTACCTAATAGAACACAAGCAGTAGATTGAAATTTATACAGCACTCAGTAATGACAAAATATTCAATATCTAAATAGAGAATAAAACACCTCTTGATGAGAACCATCATGCAAAAATTGATTCACTATTTACCCGAATTGCAAATTGGTAGGAAATTAAATTTAGTCCATCCATAACTAAACATAGCTCCACCAGCAATACAGTTAATGGAATCCAGAACCAAACCTGTCATTCTTAGTATTATTATCTATTATGAATAACTCATTGCATTCATATCAAAACAGAAGTCACTTCATGAAGGGAAATGAGATGTAATACGCTGCCATGTACTCAAGGAATTAGTAGTGGCAAGAAACTGAGATTAAAATTTTTCTTCAATCAGAACTCTTATAAATAGGTGTTGTAGGAAAAATGCCCACCCCAATCCGACATATTTGACGACATTCTATACCAGTCCTAAGATGTTATCCACTTTACAATTCAATCTCTGAGCAGCCAAAAGAAGAATCAAAATGAATATGCAAAGAGGTACGATTCTAATTTTAGAAAGTGATTAATTTGACAATTGCCTTTCGTGACCATAGGCATCAAACCAAATTTCATCAATTCTCAACAAAGATTTTTAAAATTAAAAAGATCATAAAAGAAAGCGCAACCTACTGCTCAACAAATCATGACCTTTAAATTAGACCATTTTGTTAAAAAAATACGAATTCAACTACATAAACATTTAACATTTTTTTACTTGAAAGGGTGATATATTATGTTTTATGTGGAATTAACCTCGCTTGACCAAAAAGTGGACCCATTTTAAAGCTTTTCATAGATTCATTAGCATGTTTACAAATGCCAAAAACTCGAACAATATTTAAAAATACTACACAATATTGTACAATTACAAATTTTCAAACTAAGTAGTTCTTAACAATACAGATGAACTATGAATCTAATTCAATGTTCCTCATTCAATCTTCAGTTATATATATAATAATGACACCCAACACACTCATGCAAACAATTTGGATCCTCAAAAAGAAGTTTAAAAAAAAGCAAAAAAAATGATGAGGCAAGAATGAAAATGGAAAATCTAAGAGAACCAAAAAAACTACCATCAAACTATAGGCATGACCATTCAACCAAGTAAGGGGAAGCAGACAACTTTAACAATCGAGAGAAAACACCATTATAGAAGCAATCACGGCCAAGAAGTATAAATTTGATTATATAATAGGTGCCTGCATACTAAAGACATAAAATAACTACATGGAGATCGACAAAAAAGCTAACGAGCTCAAATCGTTCATTGCATACATGAAGATGAGAGAAGAGCATCTCAGCAAACCCCTGTGGAGTTAGACAAAGTATGAATTACAGCTTCGAACAAGAATTTTCAAAAAAAAGCAGGACTTCAATTCAAGGTTTATTAACCAGTGCATCTTTAAGATGAATAAGAGGAGGGTAGGAGTGTGTTACTTCATTTTTTGATAATTGACATTGCTGCCTTTTCATACGACAAAGAACATGTTGCAATTTTGCCTTTTTCTTTTTCTTGCTAGATGTAGTGCCCTTGTGTTGTGCCCAGATATGTACAAAGATATCACTAATAGAAAAAAATTTAGGAATTCCAGTACCTAACCCAATTCTACAGCAATGATCATACAGAACAAGCATTAATCAATGAAAGTGTTCCATAAGTCAAGTTTTTTCTGACAATACAATTACCATCACCAGTATTTTTGTAATAAGATAGACTAAATGTAAAAGAAAACAAAATCCTACATAAACTTGAGAGACTACCGAGACCTTTCAGTGGAAATAACACATCTTTTTCAATTTAATAACATAAACTTCAGTTAAAACAAAAATGTAAACTCATGCTCAAAGTTCAACAGAACAGAGTGAGCAACATTAAAATCTACAGATGGAACTGATGCAAAAGAGCTAAAATTGAGAAGACACATATCAAAGTTCTAATGACCAATTTCTTTAAAATATTTTTTTAAGCTTATATCACCCAACAAAATTATAGAGGCCATCTGTGAATTTTTTTTTACTTAAGGTATAACGATGAAATTTGAAAATTCTCGAATTTATGCACATCAACTTCTCCACCACAAACTGACTATGTTATTCTTTACGATGAATGAGCAATGTCTCAAAAAAATACTCTCTTGAATACACAAGGGAAAAAATATCAAAATATTATAGCAAATCAGCAAGTAAGAATGCCGTTTCTAATATAGCATTCCATTCAAACATGTGAAAACTAGACTGAAGCACTTATACTAACTCAAGCATGTCTTAACCAATGCACAAACTTTGAGTCTATGACTAGGCACAAAAAACTGATTCAATGTCCTCAAGTCAAATTGAACAATATTAAAGAAATTTACCCAATTTACCTAACTGCAAACAGCTAATTAGAATAACACTTTAGTTTTTAAGTATTTAGGATTTTTGGAACATTAATAAGGAGCATTCAATAGTCAAACAAAAGAATAACTTGCTGGAATGACCATCCTTGTAGATGGAAATTGACATAAAACTTAAAAACTGAATACTCAGTTGAAACTTCTACAACCAGAACAAAAAGGCTTTTACTTTATTGAATCAAGACTTGCACAATAGTTTCAATATAAACTTTTCGATCCAAAATCCAATACCTTATGCAAATATTTTGTAAGCCCCATCATCATGTCAAAGTTAAAGTTCAATATATGTCAATCATTATTTTTTGACCATTAACACCACAACATATCATGGACTCTAACACCACCTAGATTATCATATGGAATAACTCCACATAAGAAAGCAAAAAAAAAAATAAATTGTAGACATGAACTACATGCCTTATAAATAGCTTCCCTAATAAGAACGATTTGTGGATTTCGTATATATTCATGATCCTCATGACTTGAGGCTTCACTATTATCATCATCATCATCAACACGCTAAAAACCAAGGAGGAAACAAAGAGCCGATGCCATGACCATTTGTTCGGCAAAAAGAAACAATAAAAAAGGAACAATAAGATAACTAATATGACTTAAACAATTGTAGAGATAAGGAAAATATCAACATTCAAGAACTATGAAAGCATGCTTTGCAAATAACATTAGTAGTTCGATCATCCAACCATAATTATCAAACAAGAAATCAAACATCAGTTATTATAATAAACAAAATTAAGAAAAATCAGCAAAAATAGATTATATATGACATCACACATCTGTAGCAATGAGAAAAGAATATTTTGAAGCATGAACTTTCAAAACAAACAAGAAAAATCGATAACATGCTACAGAACTTCAATTTCTATAGAATAATTGGAACAACATACCTCTTGCAATACAAAATAATATTATGAAAAAAATTCTGTTTTGGTTATTTTAAGATCATTTGGTTTAAGGCCATAAACTTTCATCGCCTTCATCTAGGCATTTGAATTTGGTAAAATATTTCACATAAGCCATTTCTCTTAGCTTATAGTATACACTTAAAAACCCCACTTATCCATCTCTCCTTCCCAATTCTTTAAGTTGACCTCTAGGCAACTCTATGATGTATCTTTTCATTTATCTCGGACGCCTCCCAACCATCTACTTCTATGACTTTTACCTCTCCATTGTCCTCAAGGTAGCCAAACCATGGCAATGTATGTCCAAAATTTTGTTAAAGCTAATGCTTACGACTTCTTATAAGTAATGTGATATATTGTCAAAATATACTAAAAGATTAATAAAGATGGTTATATCAACAATGAGTTAATTGAAAAGAAGTAAGGATTCCTACACCACCTTGGATGGATACGTATAAAGAAATAATTTCAAGAAACTACAATTAAATCATAAATTTCACTAAGTTAATTAACATCATGATTCATAAGATGATAAATGTTACTGTTGTTCAAAAAAATAGGCACATTGTCAGAAAACCAAGGTATAACCAATTTTAGGATTCAAGCTTCAATACTCAAGTAAGAATTGAAATAGAAATGGGTTAGTACAATTTTGGATAAGTCTATAAACGATTATATAACGTTATGGGATTAAAGAGCTTAACGAGAACATAAAGTGATTGCAACATTTTCTTATCATTACTTCAAGTAACAAAAAAAAACATTTTCTTAATTCTACAAGGGAATCATCATGAACTCAAATTAATTATTATTATGATATTTCCCTCACATCCTAGAAAAAGCATTAAAAAAGGAAAAAAAAGAAGCTAGCAGTGTACATTTTGAAATTATGAAAAACATCTATAACAAAGCAATGATGACTGCATAAGGAGGCCTTATATTGATAAGGCATTAGAAAAGAATAAAAATAAATTAAAATTTCATATGTTAAAAATGATTTCGCATGCTTAAGGAGAACATATTAAAAATTTCTTAATTACAATTGAATTTCATTATGGCTATGCTTTTTAAGTACTCAGGTGTGTTTGTAAACCTAATTTCAAAAATGTTTTCTACCTAACACTAAAAGCATCAAAAATATTTTGAAAATTTCTCACAACTCCGATTTTTGCACGTAAAAAGATAATGCTTCATAAGTACTTTTGCACTCCTCCATTCATAAAACTTTCTAACAACATAAGCAATAAAAGACAGCTTTAATTTTAATCTAATTATTGATGTAATTATAAAATTCAAGACAAACAATTATTATGCATTTTGCTAATAATTTTATAACAATCGATAAGACTAGGAAAAGAGATAAATCAAAACTAAGACTAAGCAAATAGATAAAAAAACTGAGTCTATGAACAATGACTCTGAAATTTAATTTATGTCGCATTTCTAGTTCTTATAATAAATATAAGGAATTTAAATTTAGACATGTGATTCCAAAAACATTTTGATTGTAATAGTTATCATAAAAAAAGGAACAATAAAAAATTTACTTATTTTGAGCCTATACTTCAAAATGATAGAAAAATTAACAAAAAAATATCACTAATATGATCCAAGCACCAAACAAATAAGACGAAAATAAAACATACTTCTGAGTGTGTTGTCATCAAAATATCACACTCAAGAATGAAGGCAAATTTATAATATTGAATGGTATCAAATGTCAATGTATGAGCACAAACACACAAATAGAATAATTGCTATAGAGATAAAGCTTTTATGTTTGAAGTGTAACTTACTATAATGGAGAAAGTTGACATTCTACTAATTAATGACAAGCCTAAAGAAGATCAATCTAGATGGTTTGGTTATATTAAGAAGTTTACCTTGTGATTCTATAAGAGAAGTAGATTACTGAATCTTTCCTATAAAAAAGAAAAAAATGTAGAACAAAAAAAGTGACTATTGACTATTGGAAATGGCTTTAAAAACTTTGGATCCAGAAGAAAGGCAGTTAATTAAAAGAAACAATAGCATCTTAGAATCAATGTATCTAACCTCACTTGACGTGTTAAAGGACTATTCTTGTAATTATAATAACAGAATATGAATTTGGTGTTGGCAGCCTAAACCTTTTTAATATAGGAATCTTGAGAAAAAATATACAGCCTCACATGAAATAGTTAAGATTCTAACTTAAGAAATCATGGGAAAAGTGCCTGTTTTGTTCTTTGCATTGGGAAACAAAATTTTTACCTTGATCAACAATTAGAAAGGCATAATCAAGTCTAACAACTTATCAACAATTATAATCTTCTCTTAAAGCTCAATGAAGCGGAAGTTTTCCATTTTCTCCAATGCCCAACTCAAAATATAACTTTAATCAGTACAAACAAAAGGTATTTTGACACATTAAAATGCTGAATAGAAATATGTTGAATCATTGTGGCCCTCCAAATTGAAGTGTACCAAACATTATTACAAATTTGACCAAAAAATAAAACAAAATAACGAACCTTCTCGTTAACAAGGAGGATGATGGCTTGTGCTAGATTGGAACGAAGGGAAGACGGGAGGGTCCGAACTTCGGATTGAAGGAGTTGGGAGACTAATGAGGAAATTCAGCGAGGCGTCGGGGATAGTTTGTGGTCATGTGCACCAGGAACATCTTGAGGTCACTGAGATCCTTTGAGACCACCAGGTCTGAGGACGAATTGAGCGAAAATTGCTGAAGGAAGAGATGTAGGGACTTTTCAAAGTGGTCGTAGATAAGGAGAAGCTCTGCCTCGTATCCTTCTGGGTCCAACTTCATCCTAGATTGAAGCAGAGGAAGGCTCAGCCTATCGACTGCCTCTCCAGATGCAAAGAAGGAATCTAGTAAGAGGAGGTTTGTCGCCGTCACCATTTCTACAGATCAATTAAAAAAAACCTATTCGAAGGGAAGATTAGAAGAACCAAGCTAAGGAGCTTATGCTGTTTTGGGATGGCAAATGTTTAAATACAAAAGATAGTTACTACAATTAATAATTTATTAAACAACAGAAGGGAGTATTGTTTTTAATTTGATTAGCGATACTAGGATTGCTCTACTTGTTTGTACTGGATTAAAATTTTTAAAATATTTTAATAAAAATAAATTTAATAATATATTTAATTAAAAGGTTTGCATATTATTACTAAATTTTGAAAACAATAATATTTTTTGTTATATTATTATTAAATTTTAATCTATCAATAAGCACACCTTTATTGATAATATTTATTACCATTTTAAGAAGCATATTTGTGCATCATAAATTTTTGTTATCAATCTATAATATACTTATATGATAAATAATAGAGATGTAAAGTTTGAGGACTTTTGTTGATCATACCAACAGCTTGAGGTTGGACAATCAAGAATTAATTGCCATCGCTTACAATGCTATCGTCTAAGGAGATAATGCACATCATTCATCAATCTCGTACCCATGTCTTCTAGCACTGTTGGCACATAAGGAGGTAAGCGTAAAGTTTAACTATCCTTTCGATAATGTCTTGTATCGCCACTTGCAACACAGCCTCCAAGGAAATAAAAGAAGAAAGATAATATTTGGTCATTCTTTGTTGATGCACAAACTCAAATAGGAAGTGACACTTAAGGTTTAATTGAAGGCAATAAATTTTCCTACTTTAAGAACAAACATTTTTCAAAAGAGAAATAGAATTTTAGTTTATTCCCTGAGTTTTTCTCATCCTCCTTTGTGATCCTCGACTTAGGAGACCCCAAGTTATTACTTAATTTTTTTTATGATCGCACTCAATAAGAATCTTTACTAAGTTTTTGTTCATTCCCTTGAATCTAAATTTTACATTAACATCTTTTAACATCATTTGTAAGAAACTAGATAAGTAAGCTAAAATGGAGACTAAGAATCTATGATATTGTTATTTGAAAGAGAATCTCTCAACACTTTTGGTTAAGAAGCAAGCAAAGTTCCTTACATTTCCACCTGATTAGTTTGTAATCATTCTCCTTCATCCACCAACAATCATTTCCATTTATTTTAATAAAAAATAAAATATTTTACCAAATTTATTTCTTCTTATACTTAAAAGGAGCATATAAGGTAATTTAATAACTCTAGCAAGGGATACAACACCAAATTCCTCTCTTCTAATCGAGAGAACCATGAGGTTCTTAGTATCCCTCTTTGACATAATTTCTTTGCTTCCATTTTCACAAATCTTAAACCTTATAATCCTTCACAACATCATCTTATTAACACCACAACAATGATTTATGAATCAAAGCCTGCCACCTTTCCCCTAGTTAAATTTTCTTTGCCCTTAAGTTAATCATAAATGCAACAACCCTCAAATCACAAACTATATCAAATACAAAAATTTAATATTTTAGTCAAAAAGATTGTGACAAAGCATTATTAAACTTAATCAAATTAATTTCTTAAAATATTATTTTTTATATAAAATATATTAAAATATATTATTTTTATATAAAATTAATAAAATAACAATAAAATGCTCATAATATATCATAAGTTAAAACTTAGTAAAAAATATATTATTTGAGTATATCAATAAATAGAAGTCTTGGGAGATGAACTCAATGACATTGAGTTTGTAATTTTTAAATATCTAAAAAATTTCTTATAAATAATTAAAGATACATGTGTAAATGTAATTATCAAACGGACATGTAAGATGGTTTTGAAATTTTAAAAAATTATGATTTATGTCAAATCTAATTAGTAGTTAAATTTATAAATATTAAAGTATAAAATACATAAAGTTAGATTTATATTTTTAGAAATTTTGGCTAATATTAAAACAAGTTAGTGAATAATATATTTATAAATATATAAAAATTTTATTTTGATGGGGTATATATGTAATTTCTAGATATCATTATAGAAAAATATTAAATAAAATGATATATTTGTAATGTTTAGGTGTTTTATAAATATGTCATATTGAAACCCATGGGAATAAGATTTTTAAATTCTCAACAATCATGGTATGGGTAGGATAAATAATGATTTTAAGCACCCTCACTTCCCAAGCTTTATTCAGTAGTGAGCTTTGAGGATTTTAGGTCATCATGATCTTGTTTTCTTGGCTTATAAATAGGTCTAGTAGGCCAAATAGAGGCTAAGTTCAAGTGAACTTATGTGCTCCAATGATGTAAGTTTTACATTTTTTGTTATGTTACTATGTTGAATTCATTCAAGAAAGAGGAGTTGTGGTATCGCAATATACAATAAGCTTATGATAGAGCAATTAGAAGGTTGTCAAATATAATTATATTTGTCATTTTGCTAAATCACACTAATACTAAGAGAACAATTATAATTGCAAAGATGAATCTATCATACAAAATAATATAAACATCATATTGTATGATCTATCACAATTGCAAGAGAATTGATAAGTCTAAATAGGTAGATTAGTACAATGTTGATGATTGTAAGGTGCAATTTCAAGTTATATAGTTTTAACGGAGTTGAATAATATGATATGATGCATTTGTCAAATTAGTATGAAAAGCAGACGATGTTAGCAGAGAGAAAAAAAACCATTTACTAAAATAGGATTAATCATATGATAAAATCATTAAACAAGACTCATATCATCTAATGCAATTATATGGATCATAGTATAACATAAAAATTACATTAAAATATAAGGAATCAAATTAGAACATATAATACAATATTATTATCGTAAACTATGATAGTTTTATTAGATTTGTAGATATGAATAAACTAATATATTAGGTAATGAGGAATAAAGTGGACCATGTAATACAATAATGATGTCATATATGTACAATATAATATAGATTACTTAATTCTAGATAATTGTATGATACAATTTAAAGAATTGTGAAAGTATGATATAAGTAACAACTTAATGATAAAAAGAGACTTTACATGATTTTAATTACTTATAATTAGGATGTATGTTGACCCTTACATAAATATAATATTTTAAAAAATTAAAAAATAAATTAAAATTCAAAAGGGAAGATAACTATTACATTTAGATAGAAAAATTGAATAACAAGTTATGTAACATGACAGTATTATTTTAGTAATATTTTATTAATATATTTTATCATTAATTTTTTAATAAATAAATCTTTAAAATATAAATAAATTTATAATTTGTGATCTAATATAATATTATTTTATTTTTTTCTTAAAAATTATATTTATTATGATGGAAAATACTTATATGTTATAGTTTAGTATGATATTAATGATTTTTTATATTACTTGGTACATGACTTTATTAATTGCATGATTTACATTATTTTGTTCATGTATTTGTTACATGACATCATAAAAAAGTAAATAAAAGCAATATAAAATAAAAACACTTAAAATATAAATAATATATATTAGTTTTGATAATAATAAATAGGCTGACATATATATATATATATATATATATATATATATATATATATATATATATATATATATATATAAATATATATATATATATATATATATATATATATTTCAAAGTTTCGATTAACATATCATATGATATTATATAGCTGAAAAATAAAAATAAAAGATAGCTTTTTAAAGATATTGTCCTCAATATTATGCCTAGGAGAGTTATGGCATCGATCTTCAAATTAAACATTTTATAGTGTGTCTTACGATATTGATGACACTAAACCAAATAGATGTTATTATAAAGTATTGATCGTCACATTAAATATATGCTTAGTGCATGTGTTATGACGTCATTATTTATAATGGATGATACGAAGCCAACAAACTTTTATCATAAGATATAGCTACCATACTTACCATACGGCACTAAACCTATGGAGTTATCATAGAGTATCAATATTTGGATTAGGCATCTACCTAATATTATTTAGATAGATTAAATAGATGATGATTAGAGGCTATATATTATTAAAATTATTGGATGTAATGTGAATAATGATTTAAAGAATACTGAACTTGATGATTATATAAAATATTAAAAATTAGAATGAATAGAAAAACGAGTATTTATATTTTATGTAGTTTACTTATAGTATGCATGACATTTAGTATGATTTCAAACTTACACAAGTGGTTTATTATCATGGTTATGATATGGATTTTATTTTATTCAACATATTTGTTTATTTTTGTAATCCTTTATGTTTAGTTGTCTTATGGTTTTATCTTTTGAAATAATTAAATATCATTTGTGCTTACATCATCAATCATGCATCCATTAAATTGAGATTTGGGGATTTGACACCAAGAGAGATGACCACACTCTTAAGATTTCAGATTGAGCAATACTTAGTTATGGATTAGGTAATTGAAATTAAAATAAAACATCAATTTAAACTTTATATATATATTGTTATACAAGTTATATCTATATTATATTATGATGATAATTTATTTCTATGATTTTATTTTTGTTAGTACTAAAGATTTTGTCATATCGTCATGTCTCCACATAGAATTTACTTTCCTCACTCAATATTTTACATGCATAAAACACTTAATTTTTTATTTAATTAAGTGATTAGGTTGGTACCTAACATTAAGACAATACGAACTCTACTTTATTGAGGATTCCTCCATCACTTTGATCAGAAATCCAAACCTATTGTAGGCATACGATTATAATCTACACATTTTTTTATGAGACCTCCCAACAAGAAGATCTTTTCAACTCTAATTACATAACTTTTATTCTTATTTTGTTAACTCAAACCCTTGTATTTTTCTAAAGGAGTTCAAGATTATTAACTTTTTAAAAGTCATTTTAAGACATATAAATGCAAGTTTTTTTCACTTTTTTAAAAGATGTAACTTCAAAATGATTATAGAAGTAGCCTCCAATATCAAATTTCTCTCTTGAGTATTACAACATATTTTTTATCTTCTTTGCTAGTTGCATTAAACCTAAGTAGTTCTTTGAATCACTCATTAATCTAAGATAACATTAATTTGAGCCCCTTCAAGCCTTTCTCTAATTCTTCAATGGTTCTTGTAAGGAATCAAATCAAGAAAATTCTTGCATTACACAAGTGAAAAATCTTTAACATGGATTCTCCATTGTCCTCAAAAGAAATCTTTAGAAGAATTTTGTGGCTCATTAATGAGAAAGAAAAAGACTAAGACTTGATAAGAACTTTCCTCAAAAAGCTTATCCAAGTGACCACCACCCTCAAAGCTACTAAGCTCAACACATTGACAACTCTAAATCAACCACCTAAAGAATTATTGGCAAAATAAAGAGAAAGGGCAAATGCCTAAAGTTGAGGTAAGTCTTAATGCACAATCGAGGCAAAATAAAGTTATGTAATTTCCATGATGAAAAGGAAATTGTTGGAAATGTGCTATAATTTGCTTTATTATATATTTACTTAATAATAGAAGAATACTTCATTATTATTTGTAATTATTTATGTTGATAATTTGCTATAATTTGAAACTAGTGGATCGGGATGAAACAAATGTGGTTGTACTCATCTCCATGAGCTTTATCTACTTAAATATTATTTTAAATAATTTAAAATATTATTTTCTAAGGGTTTGGCATGCTCTTAGAGACATTTTGATTCATACCTAATTTGACGATTTAGGATGCTACACTCATTTATCATAGTGCCTCGGAATGAAACTTTCATAAATTATTTATCTTATTTCATTTAATTTTTTAAACTGTTTGGATATATTTCTATTTAAATCTTTATTGCTTTGCATGTGAATTTTGAATCCCTTTAATCTAGTTATATTACATTGACTAAATTTATCTCACTTATGCTTCAATAAATATTTACTTAACTTTTATATAATAATCTTTTTGTATACATTTGTATATTAATAATAGTAAAAGGCTATTTCAATATTAAAACATATGCAAATGATGTCATGCTATGCTAATGCTGATATTATCATGTCATCGCATAATGCTATATTAGAGTTTAGTAAAGCAACTCTCTTATACCATAATTAATTAGTTAACGTATCTAATGGTTTTGAGATATTGCTTTCTTGGACACTCCTTTTCCTTTATCATCTCTTCTGATTTTTTATACAATTCATATTATATTTTGCCATCATTGCCACTTTTTATGAAAAAGCATTTACAAAAACTACTTCAAATAATCTTTAAACAAGACTATATACTTTAACATTTTTAGCTTCATATTATATGGCATGATCTCTATATCAAATCATAAGATCCATGTCCTATATAGGCCAAATTACCGATTATATGGGAAATCTCTATTAGACCTTCTTCTAAACCCATCATATTCATCTGATTAGCTCATCATACTTGTATGATGTTAACAATCACTTACCAAAGAAAGGATTAAATAACGCAATTGTTATTCTATCTTTCCTAAATCAATTTTATTTGTTTAGTTAATTTAGCACACAAGAACAATGATCAACTATCTGAGCCATTTACACAAAGCCAAAGCCCCATCAGTGGCTATGTTTTATAGATTGTATCAAATGATTTGGTTGATTGCTTGGCTGAATCATAAATCTTAAAACTGACATACTCAACCATAAATCCACCAAAATCACACAAGATCCACTTCCAAAACACCCCAAATAGAAAATATATGATTTATGAAGATGAGCATAATTATGAACTTACCTTAAGATGTGATTCTAGTAAAGTGAGGTAAAAATTGTTTTTCTTCATTTTGCTTTTTTTTTCTTTTTCTATATGTTTTCTTTGAATTCCTACAAGATCTCGCCAAATCTCCTTTAACACTCTCCCTAAGCTTTTTCTCTTCGTGCTTCATTTATGCACTACTAAACTTTGCCAAAATGTTCGAGACAATAGAGAAAACATTCTTTTATTTAATAAGAGGATTATTTTATTATTTAATCTAAATTTCTTATATTTTTATATTTTTTAAAATTAAATATTTATAAAAATTTTAAATAGTTTTTGAAAAATATAAATGGCATACATACAGATTTCTCAAATTGAGACCTTCATGATAATATACTCAGATGTTGTATTCTATCATTACTATCTTGGCAAGTTTTTTAAAAAGCTTATTCATCAATAAATTCTCAAGTTTCAAATATGACATACACAAATTAAATAATTTAAACTAATTTAGAAGGAATTTTGAATTTAATAAAAAGACTATTACATATCCACTTTATTATCAAAAAGAGAGATTGTATAAGCTTTGGCCATAACTCCTAATTAGTTGTAGAGAAGAAAAGAAAATTGGAACTTTGTGAAAATTCTTGAACAAAAGTGTTTCAATGGCATTAGGAATGCAAAGGAGTTAGAGAATTTCTCATAGAACATGGAGCAATACTTAATCTAATCATTGCTGGATGCATAGAAAGTGATCATTTTTACCATGTATCTCATCAGAGATGTAAAAGTGTGATGAAAAATGTAGAGTTCTGATGATGCAAATGATGGAAGGATGAAAATTTATATCTATGAAAAATTCAAAAGAAAAATAAAAGTTAAATTTTTCCCTTACAGCATTTTGTGGATGGCCTGTGATGCCTAAAGCATGGTGGATTCATGAAAGATTATTTAAAGAAATTTATTTCTTTGGTGCAAGATATTCAAAATATATCTAAGAAAGATAAGCTTTCAACTTCTTGTATTGGCTACAAATATGGATACAATTAGAACTTTTTTGGTAAATTGTGAGAGACATATGAAGCATAATCATTATTGTTGATGCACTTGTAGACTAAGAGTCTTCAAAGTTTTAGATTCCTTTCAAAATCTAGAGGAATTTACAAGGAAAAGTAAGGAGAGTAGAAGTCGGTTGCCAAGAAGTTTGGTAGGCATGAGAAAAATGAAGGAAATGAAAGCAAAAGTTATCTTCTTTCCAAGGTACAAATAACTCTAATAATCAACAAGTTGTTCCTTGTGTAATGAACCTCATCATGCTCAAGATCGTCCTAAGCAAGATAAGCTTAATGCTCTAATGGTTGAGAAAACCAATGAGGAATTTGATCGAGAAGTTGTTGTACTTGTCAATCTTTTGTAAATGCTTGTTCTTTTAATGGTTGGTTTAATCAACTATTACAATGAGTAATGATGTGATAGTTACACACTCTATGTTGATGCACATCATGATGAAAGCAAACAGACAAAAAATTATGGCCATGGTTGACATGGGTGTGACACATACATTTATGGATACTTTAGAAATATAGATTGAAAGTAAGAAAGTTATCTAATTTTCTAAAAATATTGAATACAAAGGTTGAAGTTGTGGTAGAAATGGCGCATGGTGTACCTTTAACTTTGGAAAGTTAGACATGAAAGATCAACTAGTTGGTGAATCCTTTGGATAATTTTGATTTGATTCTTGGGGTCAACTTTGAGAGGAAGTCTAAGATAGCACCGATGCCACACCTTGATGATATCATGGTGATGTAAGAAGACACTCCTTTTCATTTGTTACTATCATCCTTATGGGAAGAAGATAATTGAAATGAAGAATAAGCTAGAATATATTTTAACAATGAGATTGGAAAAGGATTCAAATTAAGTGAGGACAAACACTTTGCTACATTGATTGAGATTAAGAAGGATTAATTAATTATGTACTTGATGTAGTTATAGAAATTCTCAAAGAATTTGAATATGTCATGCTTTTGATGTTCCTTTAAAAGCTGCCTCCAAAAAGAGAGATTGATCGTAAAATCAAGTTGCTACCTTATGTTGTTCCTCTTGCCTATCTCCTATATTATGTGTCACCATTAGAGTTGACAAAATTGCTCAAATAATTGAATAAGTTGTTGGATTCTAGCTTCATTCAATCACCTAAAGCTCTATTTGGTGCCTTAGTGTTATTTCAAAAAAGCATGATGGTTCCTTGTGAATGTGCATAGACTATCGTATATTGAAGAAAGTGATAATGAAAAACATGTGCCAAGCTCCTTTAATGCAAGATTTGTTGGATCAATTATATAAGGTGAAAGGATTCACTAAGCTAGACCTACGATCAAGATATCGGCTGATCAATTATATAAGGTGAAAGGATTCACTAAGCTCCTTTACTTATGTGGCTTAATAAGAATCTTTTGAGCTTTTAGTCATGCGTTTTGGCTTAAAAAACATACATGTTATTTTCTAAAATTTAATGAACAATATTCTTTATGAGTATCTTGATGAGTTTATTATGGTATAACTTGACGTTGTTATTATCTACAATAATTCTCTTGAAGAACATTTTGTGCAATTGTAAAAAATGCTGTCTAAATTAGGAGAATTTCAACTTTATTCAAATATAAAGAAGTATTAATTTGCTAAAGAAAATATCATGTTTCACTATAATTCCATAATAAGTTCATTTGACATGAAATAATAGTTGTTGGACTAATATGGATAAGCTCTCACAAAATAAATAATTATTTTTTTATATTTTGAAATATTTATCTTCTTAAATATTTGACATTAAATAACCTCTCTTATAACCTTGACAAGGTTTCAATTTGGCATGATTATATTGTCTCAATTTAATCTTATTACATGTTTAATATATATATATATATAGCTAATATTATAGCTATAATTTATTATTTTGTTTCTTATAATTAACTATAATTCCAAACGGAACCAATCATGAAGAAACAAACTTGTTTGACTCATCATGATGTACTTTATTCTATTACATTGTTATTTAAATAATTTTAAAGATTTTTAGGTTTTGACCTAATTTATTAGACAATTTAATCTCACATAATTTCAAGTTTGAGTATTTTATTTTTTACCTGTTTAGTAACTTAGAATATAAATATCTTGAAATATTTATCTCATTTTTTCACATTTTTTCTTCAATTGGATAATATTATATTGCATAAATTTATTTTTTTTCTTCTTTAATATATATTTATTAATATTAAAATAATAATTTATTAGTATTAATGCTTATTTATTATGTTAATTTGATGTAATTCCAAATGATGTCTGAGATAAATACTTCACCTAATCGATCTATTTAGGAAATAACTTTTATATTTTAAACTATTTTATTTTTTTAATGTTTTGAAAAACATTATAAGTCATTTTAATTACTATGTGGTTTCATGATCAAGAATATTACATTCAATCTCTTTATTATTTTGGAGAGTAACTTTCTTGTACCATTTATCTCATTTTCTTCAAATATTTTTCATCAATTTTGTTTGGTTATTTTGTAACACTAAATCTCTTCTCATGTGATTTTTAAACAATTTTGATTTTGTTATATTCATTGATTCTATTTAACATTTTTTACTTTATTATATATTTACTTAATATTAAAAGAATACTTCATTATTATTTGTGATTGTTTATGTGTGTAATTTACTATAATTTGAAACAAGGGCATCGAGATGAGACAAATGTGGTTGTACTCATCTCCATGAGCTTTAACTTTTTAAATATTTTTTTTGTAATTTTAAATATTATTTTCTAACTGTTTGGCATGCTCTCAGAAACCTTTTGATTCATACCTAATTTTATGATTCAGGATATTATACTCATTTATCTTAGTGCCATGGAATACAACTTTCACATATAATTTATATTATTTCTTTTAATTTTTTTTAATTCATTTGGATATATTACTATGTAAATCTTCATTGCTTTGCATGTGATTTTTGCATATCTTTAATCTAGTTATATTACATCGATTGAATAAACCTCACTTATGATTTAATAAATATTTAATTAATTTTTAAATAATAACCTTTTCGTATACATTTATATATTAATAATAGTAAAGGACTATTTCAATATTGAACATATGCAAATGATAACATGTTATGCTAATGCTCATATCATGATGTCATTAAATAATGATAGATTGGAGTTCAATAAAGCAACTCTCTTATGTCATAATTAATTAGTTAACGTATCTAATGGTTTTTAGACATCGCTTCCATGGACACTCCTTTTCCTTTATCTTCTCTTCTCATTTTTTTATACAATTCATATTATATTTTGTCATCACTACCACTTTCTATAAAAAAGCACTTACAAAAACTATTTCAAATAATCATTAAACAAGATTATATACTTTAACATTTTTAGCTTCATATCATATTGTATGATCTCTATATCAGATTGTATGATACATGGCATACATAGGCCAAATTATCGATTATATGGGAAATCTTCGTTAGACCTTCTTCTAAACTCATCATATTCATCTGATTAGCTCATCATATTTGTACAATGTTAACGACCACTTGTCAAAGAAAAGATTAAATACAGTAATTATTTCCTAAATCAATTGTATTTGTCTGGTTAATTTAGTGCACTAGAACATTGATCAACTAACTGGGCCATTTACACAAAGCAAAAGCCCCATTATTGGTCGTGTTTTATTGATTGTACCAAATGATTTGGTTCATTGTTTGGTTGAATCATAACAACTAAAAAAATAACAAAATCAACCATAAATCCATCAAAATCACCCAAGATCCACTTCCAAAACACACCAAATAACAAATATATGATTTATGAAGATGAACTCAATTAGGAACTTGCCATAAGATGTGATTCCAGTAAAGTGAGGTCAAAAATTTTGTTTCTTCATTTTGCTTTTTTTTCTTTTTCCCTATTTTTTCTTTGCATTCCTACAAGATCTCAAGCCAAATCTCCTTTAACACTCTCTTTAAGCTCTTTCTCTTCATGCTTCATTTATGCACTACTGAACTTTGCCAAAATGCTAGAGACAACAGAGCGCATCTTATTATCTAATAAGAGGATTATTTTATTATTTAATTTAAATTTCTTGTATTTAATATTTTTAAATTATAAATATTTATAAAAATTTTAAATAGTTTTTGAGAAATATAAACAGTATACATACAGATTTCTCAAATTGAAACCTTCATGATGATATACTCAGATTTTGTATTCTATCATTGCTATCTTGGCATGCTTTTTAAAAAGCTTATTCATCAATAAATTCTCAAGTTTCAAATGTCTTGCACAAACTAAATAATTTAAACTTATTTAGAAGGAATTTTAAGTTAATAAAAAATACTATTACATGTGCACTTTGTTATCAAAAAGAGAGATTGTATAAGCTTTGGTCATAACTTCTAATTAGTTGTAGAGAAGAAAAGAAAATTAATTAAAGGATCACTATGGGAAAAATCTAATTAAATGAAACAAGTTAAGTTTTTCCCATGATTTAAAATTGATTTTGAAGAGATCTAGTTAAGAACTAAGTTGAAAGTATAAGTATTTTCATGCAAGCTATAAATTTTTCCTTTTTTCTTGCCATGGAGTCATGTATGAAAGATTTTGAAAGAGAACTAAGCCTCATGTGCATGAAATCATAACTGTAGAAGGGAATTTGATGATTTAAAGAAAATACAAGAAATGAACCAAGTCTTCATTATATATTCTGTGGGACCATCAAATAAATCAACAAAAGATTGAATAATCTAATGAAAAATATTAAATAATCTAATAATTTTTCAACATTTGTGTTGTGAGTCTTTATCGAATGCTCGATAGACAATCCAATAATCTTTCAATGAGCATTTAATGATCTTACTTGCAGATTGAATAGTATGACTTGGACATATGAGGAATTAACACAAGTCAAATAGAGAAGTTGGAAAAATCAATCATCCATTAGACATACATTGACAATTAAATGAATTAAGTCAAATGATCTAATAGGTTGTAGTTGAACCAATCGAACACGTATACTTTAATATGATGGATCTAGTTGTACTCAAATTATGGAGTTAATTGTAATAATATAATATTTTAATAGTATGAGTATTATTTAATAAATTTTTATTATGATTACTCTCATTATTTAAAATATAAATTAATTAAGAACATTTATTGGATGGTGAAAAAGAGATTAAAGAGAAAGGAGATACATTATTTTCATTAAAAGTCAAAAACTATATTAAAAAATAATTTTATAATGTTTATAACTTTTAGTGATTTATTACTAATTTATAAAATATTATAAATTTTTAGAAGATGAGATAAGTGTCCTATAGAGGAAGAAGAAGAATATTAAATAAGGAATATCAAATTTTTAAGAATTTATTATTCTAATATCATAAAATTTGGAATTAAATTGGTCACAAAACAAAAGATTAAAATAATAGAAAAATCTTATTTTAATTATTTTTGGGAGAAAAATATTAAAATAAATGATGATTTTTAAAAAATAAAAAATATATAAAATGATAATTTTTTAGAAAAAAAAATTTTTATTGAAAAAAAGTTATTTAAATATTAAACAATATTAAAAAATTAGAAATAAATTATGTGTCTTATAGTTTAATGAGTTTTACAATTTGTTAAAAAAATTTGGACTACATTTGTATCAAAAGATTTAAGAAAACTAAATTTTGTTTAATATTTTTATTAACATACAGTATTTTTCAATTTCTAAAAATCCAATTTATTCTAAAATTAATTAGTGATCAAATACACGTGAAATAGCCACTAGTGGCTATGAATATGTTAAGAAATTTTAAAGAAATGTTGAGTATAGTATAATATTCATTTTGTTGATGTTTAGTGTATTTAAGTGGAGGGAATGGATAATTTTGTCGATTTAGAAAATCGTAGACATAAAATCATTTTGATGGCAAATGGTGCAAATTAGAACATCAAAATATGAGATTTTACTGTGAAAGTAAGTTTTAAACATTGCAACAAATAATTAATACGTAATGTTTGAGATAATTTTGTTTAGGGATAATTTTGTTTGAATCGACTTGAAGAAGTTGTTGAATAATTCATACGTAATGTTTGAGAGCGATAGGTTTTAAGTATGCATTGGTCTCGGGCAATTTTTTTAAACATTTCATTGATTTTTTTTGCTGCGTATATCGATGCAAGGAATCACTGTAAGATATTTTTTAGAGGATTAGACAGCTGCATAGTAGGGATCATAATGGTGAAACTTGTTATAAAGATGATGTACAGATAGCTAATCAAAAGAAAGATGAGCTGGTGCACGATGCGTAATTAATTTAATCTTCGTATGGAATTGTTGTTAAAAAGGATATAATTGTTTTGTTTATCCCCCTTTACCATTGTACTTTAGGGGAGGAGGGCACGTTGATCTACATCGTAAGCTCCTGTGTAGCTGTGAGAAGACCTTGAAAGGTGTTTAAGGGTTTGAAATTAGAGCGAAAGAAATATTGGTTATGTATTTAATATGGATTTGATAGAGCAGTTGTTCTTAAAAGCCTCTAAAAGGTGGGCAAGAGATCAGAGAGCTGGTTCTGATGGATTCTTAATGAGAGTAAAAGTAGTTAATAATCTAAAAGCCAGTAGGAGTCCTTTGATGCTATGTTTTGTGTATAATGTAGTTCTAATTCTCAATATGTTCTGTAATTTTATAAAACATTTTTAGTATTATGAGTATTATTTTAGATATAATAGATATTTCATGCGATTTGTTCTTAAAACACATGAAACTTCGTAAGAAGGGTGATGAAAATTTTACATAAATAATTATAAAGTAGGAACACAACAAATATTTATATTGACATTTTATGGAACATCGATCTAGAATAGTTTTTGTTTTCTCATTTTGTTTGAATTATCTATGATGAGATTAACTTCACAAAAAGATCTTATCAATAGAATCATTGAATTCATTTGATGTTTTCTACTAAAGTCATATATAAAATATATAATAATCAAAGTTTTGTCAGCACATAAGTTTGCATCATGCTTCTTTGATCCATTGGGTTTTTGCATGAGAACAGTTTGTTAAAGTGTGTGGGTAAATTCTCAATAAGTGAGAACCAACCAAATTGTTATTTCATGTGCTAAAAGTGTATTACAGCAAGGAAGATGTACTTGGTTAACTTCGATAGAAAAATATGATTGTTGAATTTAAAGATTTCAATTCAATTCCGAAGATCATAAAAAATTATGGAGCATTCTTTGCAATACCAACTACACTACACATGATTAAGTTATTTTAATAATAAAATACTATACTTTAATAAAAAAAATTAGACTAAGTTAAATCTCGAATGAAATAATATTTTTTAATCTTAATATAAACTATATTCTTTGAAGTCATCTAGTTCATGGAGATTAAATATAAATATAAATATCATAATACAACAAAATTCGTATCCTCCAATAGCTTCATGATAGTCTTTTTTTTCTTTGTTATTTTGAAAAATTAAGATATTATCTAAATTTAACTTGAACTTTCTAAACCAACATAAAATCAAAATATTTGATAGTTAGGTTATATCTATGACTATTATATCTAAAGTTAAACACATTAAATAACTTAAATATTTGTCTAGAAGTTGACCAACATTCACCCACCGAGTAAACTTGAGATCATATAACAAGGAAAAAGAAATAAAAATAATTGGCAAAGAAGAGAACTCACTAGAAGACAGCTTATCGGAGAAGACATCTTGGCTTAAGGACAAAACTTTACTAACTTAAGTGGTTTGATTTGTGAAAGAGATGGTTTAAAGGGTTTAGAGAAAATAAGAAAGATAAGGGAATGGATCAAGTTAACACACAAAAATCTTATTCAAACAATTTCTATAAAATAACTATATTTAGAGATAGTCATTCGTACGATTCGCATGTTCCTCCTACAAAATATGTCTTCAATTTGCATATCCTTTCCCTAATATATGCCCATAATTTGGTTTTTTATTTTTTCTTTTCAAGTACAATGATCCAACTATATTATTGCTCTATGATTGTAAAAATCTAAGAACTTTAGTATATTCTATAACAACATTTAATTTTCGTTCATTTCTTAGCAAAATATTATCAAACAACTCCGTGTTGCTACTTCTTTATTGAAATGAAAACTCATAAAAGATTAGTTTGGTTTTTTACAATTATTTCTTGAAGTTACTTCATCCTTTTTAGCCTCAAATTATCAAAAATTTACTAAATAACTTTTTATAATTCATTTCTATTATCACATAAAATGCATTTAACAAAAAAACTTTTTTTAAAAAAAATATTTTCAAAAGCTCGTCTTTATTTGCAAAAATCATTATAAAATAAAAACTATTTGAAGCATTCATTATCAAGAGCGTTCAAACCTTAATGCAATTTTTAACTAATCTTTTGACATTAACTGACTAAACCCCCCTTTAATCCCCAACACCATATGCATTTATGTTATGGGTTGCATCTTGCTAATTCCATTTTCCTTACTCCCTCTTTCATTGTGCATTGTCTTCCTCATGATAATGGGGATGTAAAGCCATGCAACAATTCTTCTCTTAGATATTTACAAAGTGAAAGCAATCATGATGGAGAAGTACATGATTGATCACGAGGGAAGAATGCTATAATCCATTTTCACAATAGATTTATATCATAGATTTGCTTGCTTTGCATTTTCCAAATTGCAATCAATGTTGACTAGATTATCGTGCTTTTTTGTCCACTACATTGTGTTACTTGTTTGCCTTTGTTCTTACATTGTATCAATTGGAGATTGCTATTGTTGCTGTAGGAATGCTATAATACTAATTTGAGAGTGTTTTGAAAGAGTTTGGAGGACATTTTGCTTTAAACACATTGGTTTGGAGGACATTTTACTTGTTGATTTGAAGGGTTGATTATTAGGGTTTAATGATCTTAACCTACATACATCTATTATAGAGATTTAGAACTTTTTGGAGTATGCTTATATTAATATTTTTTTGCCTTCTATAGCATAACCATTATATGTTCAATAGTTTAAAGACATTTCTTCGTGCAATATTGTATGTGAAACTTTTGTTAACATTATATTAATTTGTATTGTAGTATTTTGATTGTTCATATATTGCGTGCTTATTTTTTATCTATTGTCTGATACTTATTTTAATTTACCTTTGAGTAATTTTTTTCTTAAATACTAATCAAGATAAAGAAATGAAGCTTTTTGAGACAAAAAAAATTGTATGAGCTTAGCTACTTATACATCATTATCCGAACATTGCATTAACGTGTTTGTTATATAAACTATTTAAAATCATAGTTTTGCATATGACAGTTTATTGTTAGTGATATAAAATGATTAACATGATTTTCTAACAAATTATGTCTGTCTATTATCTAACTTTGCAACAATACATTTGTGTATATTACATTCATTGATGTTTAATATAACTTTCTTATTATCATTAATTTTTTAGAGTTTATTATAATTGTAAACATGTATTATATTTATGTAGTTCATAATTAAAGATAAATATATTATGCAAGGTACCAATATTTGCTCTTTAACTATAATTTCGCATTTCTTATTTTTTACAGAAATATCATGTATATTTTTTTTATGAACCTCTTAAAACCTACTTAGTTCTCCTATTTTGTTTTTCTCAAACCTAGCCTTGTCATCACTTTACTTCATCCTTATACCTTAAGGCTATTATCATTGTCACTACTTTCAACAATCCAAGCTAATTCCCACCCAAACTAATCTTATTATCTCTACTAATGTTAACATCATTATTTTTTATCTTCTAAGCTCATCCCAAAACATTTATAGCTATTATATATTCTCATATTACGTACACTTATTGATCAAATACCAGACAATGAACGTTATTGTAAGCCTTACCTTTCACCTTCTTATATGCACAAAGAAGCTATTGAAGATGTTATTTCTTTTTTTGCTAATGATATATTTAAAACTTATAAGCTGTTTATCCCTAAAAAGAGCTATATTCTTTTGCTTATCTTGAGCTTACACTTGTTTTCCTTATAGATGAGATCATAATTATATTTTATTGAACAAATGTCTCAGTTATTTTATAAATGTATCCATATTATTAATATGTTTGACAACCATTTGTTTGAATTTAAGTCAAACAAATCAGGAGTTTTTTTTGTAATACAACAAGAAATTGATATAATCAAAATTTAGTTAAAGTGAATAAAATTGTATAAAAATCCTATTTTATTATAATATTGGATCAAAATTGGGCTAATATACTATATTAATTTATAAGTCTAGTTATGGGTTAGGACTAGTCCAAGATTTTAATTCTTCATAATTTATGTTATTAAAAGAAGAATATCACTATAAAAAAATAACATATTTTCTCCTACAATCTTTTTCAATAATAATTTTTTTTGCTCAATTGAAAGCATAAAACAATAACATCTAACTTGTGGGTTATATTCCCAATTTATGTTTATAATTCAATACCTTTCCATTGAAACAATATCAATAAGCAAAACTTAAAAAGTGTACCAAATAATTTATGTAAAATTATCCAAAAATCCTTATTCTAAATAAATATTTTATATATATGTAAAATTAGATAAAGCAAATGATGATCGAAGGTTGCTTTTAGGCATATAACAAATTTAAATATTAGGGAAAAAAAGTCATTGGTTGACTAGGACCATGCATGGGGAAAGGCCAAAGTTGGCATCATAATAAGGTTTCTCCTTATTTTCCCAAGAAAAACTTTAATAGCAAAGTTGGCTATGAAGTTTATTTTTGGGATTAGTTTAATATTTCAATTATTTTTTTTATTAACGACAACACTGTCTAACGATCCGTTAAATGGTCATTTTTTTTTTCCTTCATCTAATTTTATCAAGATAAAAAACAAAGCAATGTATAATTCTAGTAGAAAAAAAGAAAATTTTAGCAAATATTCAACATATTTGTATAGTTAATAAGTAAGTTATTTATATTTTTTTTGAACTTAAAGTCATCCAAATTACGTTTTGTTATACCTTTTGACTTCTTTATATTTGGCATCTACGTAAATTCAAGTTTATGTAACATCTATTATGTTTTACATGTGAGTTTATAATTTCTAGTAAATTGACAAAATAATTTTTATTATTAAATAATATTATATGATATGGCAAGGTAATAGTTTTAAACCAACCGATATTTAATCCCAACTCAATTTTAGGTTTTTTCGAATCAAAGGTTAATTGTCAAAGTTGCACATATTCACATAAAACTAAATTTAAAGATTTTTTATGATAAAATAAAATTGTTAAACATAAAGACTAACAATTATATATATGATAATTTCTTTTTTTTAGAGACTAATTAAATTAAATCTCATGTGACACAAATTAGCGAAACAATAGTCTAGTTTTAGATACTGAAGAATTTTATAGTAACACAATAAAATTTATTTAAAATCTACATGATTCGCGTAATTATATTTCCATAATCAACTAATAAGCTCATCATTTTCTGTAAGGCTTAACTAAATATCCCTCTAACAAAAGACACTTCCTTTTCCACCCTCCTTAGTTACTCTAAAGCTTCAGCATCCATCATTTCAACAACTCTTCTTCTTCCATACGTGCAACAGTTTTTATCCTATCCATTACTTCAGTAATTCTTCTTCTTCCATATATGCAACAGTCTTTATCGTGTCCATCACTATTCTTCCCTCTTCTCTTTCCCTCTACCATTTCTCCAGAGAGCCTACACACAATGGGGAAGCTCTACCTCTTGGCTCATCTATGAAGAGGGAAGTCCCCACCACAAAAGGAGAAGAAAGCACATCTCCATCCATAAGGAAAGTAACGCCTATGTATCTCCAATCCAGCTACAATGGGATTTAGTTGTGATTAGGAATCTTCCATTCTTTTATACGTTGAGGATAACAGCAGCATCCTCGTTTTTGATGAGGACGAGGAGCTGAGCATCAATAGGAAAGCTCAATGGAGTGGGCTTGGAAAGATATGCAACAAAAATACTTCTTTTTTTGGGATTCCTTCTTTCTTTGCTCATTGCACTTCAAAGAATGCCTGTTTGCTTTGCTAAAGAAAGAATCTGAGCATACTCTGGCAAAGGAATATGCCCAGCAATTGATGAGAGGGTCTTTAGACATATCCGTAAGAAAGAGTGTCATCGATTAGATTATGAATGTAGATTCTTCTTTTCGTTATCCCCATTTTTAAATTATTTTTGTCTTCTTTGATGGTTACAATTCCTCTATGTTAGTATTTGTTAGCATAATCTGCACGCGAGTTACCATTCAGTTTGAATCAATCTGCTTCTTGTAAAAGATGTAACTACGCTTCTCTTTTTCTAATTTGTTTTACCCTTCTCAACACTTTTCTGGGCTCCTTTATGGATGATTGAATGGATTTGGGATGCACATTTGTAGGTTCATGCCTATTACAGCTTTAGGCCTCTAAGTGCCTACTTATCTGTAAATTATTTGGATCGCTTCCTCTCTACAAATGAGCTCTCAGTAAGAACCATGACATATGAGTTTGTTGGGATCTATATGCTGAATACTTGCACAAATGTCTCAAAGCAACTGGTATTTATCTTCTTTCAATCATTAATAATAAAGCAATTTCAATTTGTTTGTGTAGAACGGGAATGCTTGGATGACACAATTACTAGCCGTTGCATGGTTATCCTTGGCTGCCAAAGTGGAGGAAACTAAAGTCCCCTTATCTCTTTATCTACAGGCAAACCATCTTCTTGAATGCTATTTTTTCTCCTAATATCTACATTTGACTTGGTGCATTATATAGATTGGCAATGCCAAGTATGTATTTGAGGGAAAGACTATTCAACGGATGGAGCTTTTGGTACTGAGCACACTTGAATGGAGAATGTATTTTGTGACACCTTTCTCCTTTATGGACTACTTTGTCCATAAGTTTAGTAATGGTAGTCCCCTAAAACAATCTAAAATCAACCACTACATTGAGCTCAATTTAAATACATGTAGAGGTTGGTTTGCTTTATTCTGTTGTTTTGGAATAATTTGGAAATCAAAAGTGAGCTCTTGTAATCCTTTTATGTAAACATCAATGTAGAAAATTGTCTTTTAAAATTCAAGCCTTTAGAGGTGGCTGCTACAGTTGCATTTGTTGTCTTGGGTAATGCTAACAAACTATTTATAGACATTGTCTTGAACCATTGTGCCTACATGTAGAAGGCAAGCGACTGCATTCTATATATTTCAAACAATATATTCTTTTGAATTCTGATTCCTTTGTTCGATGCAGGACAAAGTAAAGAAATGCTAAGAAGTAATACAAGACATGCGGCTAGTGGAGATGAGGAGTTTTTTTGTTTCCAAGGCACCACAAACTCTAGTAGGCATTCTGGATGTGACATGCCTAAGCTACACTAGTGCTGAAACAATGGCTTGTTCAGGGTCAAATTCTTAGAGTTGTGCGGCAGTAAAGAGGAGAAGGCTGAACAATCCTTCAGTATGACCGTATGAGAAATGTGTGGTCTGTCATTTTGAAGTTATCCTAGTACTTGAGAGGTCTTTTTTGTTTTATTGTAGAAGAGTCTTTTAAATGCAGGGACATTCTTAAAGAAAACGATGGATGAAGCTCTGCAAAGAAGAATATCGTTTAACTATAGCAAGAGCACGAAATATTTAGCAACCTGGTTAGTAGTGACCATGAAAATGAAGCAGTGAAAAGAAGCACCCATGAAAGCAGTAAGAGTTGAACTGATCCTAAGTTTACAGACACAGATCAACTGACAATGCTCGATCCTTGTTTACATCTACTCGTATCGCACTCTATGTAGGCAAATCAAATTTAGGTGATGCTTATTGCACCACTAGCACTTCCACCCTGTGTTTTGTTTGCACGGCCATACATAACATAGAAATCACACTTAAAAAGGAGAACTACGAGAGCAGTCACAATCTTTTTCTTTTTTCCATAAACCAATCAAAGAAATTGGTTTTCACATAAAAAACGAGTTCCTCATCTTTTTGCTTTAAAGAAACTTCGGAGAAGGCCTCGAAAACAAAACGAATAACAAGGCGGATAAGGATTCTCAAAACCGAGCGAAGCTCAAATTAAAACTGACACAAAAGAAAACCGTCTTATAAAAACAGAAAGTGGAACAGGAAACTCGTGATGAAGTTTTCGTTCTCACTAAAGGAAAGAAAGACAATTGATTTGATTGAAGCTAGCATGGAACCAGCAAACTCCAGCTAATCAACCATAGTGCTCACACACGATGGCTTAGCTATCGACTCACATCCTCCATGCTAGGAGGAGTTGAGCTGGGTTCCATTTGGAAATTCATAGGAAGTCCATGAAGCAAACCCAGGCCCCTTGCACTCGCCGTACCGCCGACGAAGAATAAGTATCCCTACCCACTCCAGCCAGAGTTTTTGAGCCGTGTAATAGGAAACTTCTCCTCAGTATCTTTATACATTATCACATGCGTGGTTCTTCTTGAATAAATATCAAAAATCTTCTTTTTCTTTCTTCACTTTTTTTCTTTAATTTCTTCTTCACTTTTTCTTTAATTTCTTCCCTTTTTCTCACTCAGTGATTCTGACTCAACTAGGATAAAAATAAAGCATTGGGTCAAAGAGACTCACTTGACTCTCAAAAAATAAAAAAAATATAACTTCAAAGGAAATCTACATTCCATCCCTTTCTTCACTACGTGCATTGCCATAACAATAACAAGAACAAAAACAAATAGAGATTTTGTTGGTCTGAAAAGGAAAGAATCACTCAAGACATCCTCATAACATAAGAAGAATGCCCGGTATAAAGATCGAAAAGTGGCTATTAGTTTAGTTCTCTTTTTTTGTTAGCTTTAAGGCCTTTTGTCTATTAGTTGCTGATGCCTCAATTTATATAAAGAAAAGAAATAAATTATCTATTTTAATTTCCAATCAAATATTTTCAAATATTTTCTTGTATTCCTTATTCCTATACATTATTGTCAGTCATCGAGGAGGTTATGCTTGAAGCATTCGACGCAGGAGAACAATCAAACGGAATCGAATTTTCCATTTTCGACCAATCACACTGATTTGAGCTGAAACAGGGAGGACTGAGCTAGGATCATATGACTCAATGATCGATTTCAATGTCTCCTTATCCACACTCTTTTAGAATTTCATAATCAAGGAAAAGAAAGACAGAACTTTGAAAAAAGGTACACCCCCTCTTTTTAACACAAGGTTTTCCTTTGTATGCTACAAGACCCAAAAGTAAAAGCAGACCTTGTCTTGTGTTGGCTTCTATTCAAGTCATTTCGAGTAGACTCCTGTTGAAGACGTTCCTTAGGCTTGATTGAGACTGAGAATAAAAGCATCAAATTATGACATTATATCCAATCTAGAGTCAAGGATCTTCTCAGAATTTGTGCTACTTTTTTATAATATGTGATTTGTAGGTTTCGATTGCTGATCTAGAAAGTCGACTTTTCCATTTTCACGTCACTCTCTGACTCTAGGAACCTCTGATAACTAAGATTTCTCGGGGGTTGGCTCATAAATCAATGATCAATTCTGTTTGAAGGTTCTGTCGGAGCTTTGTAATGTTAGATAGTAGTAGAGAACAATCTTGCTTTTTAGCTGTCGTGATCATCTTGAAGATTTGAAACTTTCGAATGAAAATAGTAATTCACATTTTTTAAAAATAAGATCGAGAGATTTTTTGGTCCATCACGCTATTGTCACTACTTATCATTTTTGGTCCCAAGTTAGAGTGAGGTAATCACTCAAATTAGAGAATTACCAGGTTCGACAAGAAACATTGCTAGGCTCAACAAGCAAGACGTATAAGAGAATGAAACAAGATCCCCAGAGGGGCCCCTCGGTCGAGTGGGGACCTGCAAGTTTAAATTCGAGCTTCTACATCTATGCTACTAACTAGATCTTGTGTCATCTGTTCGTTTGGGTAATCAAGGATGGGAACCACCCGTCATTGATAGCCTCCAATAATAAATAGAATAATATAAATATATTTTCAAAAACAAAAAATAAAAATAAGAGAAATAATTCTCATGATTATCTCCAACAATCTACTTTCTACTTTAGTATGCAAAAGGAAAGAGGGATTGTATTGTCATCATGTTCCCCTTTCTGAGGTTGATTGGTGAATGATCGCTTTAAGGCTATTTTAGAAAACGCTTCCTGAGAAATCCATTGTCAGTTATTTCTGAATTCAATAGATTTACGTAAAATTAGTCTACAAGAAATACAAGAAGAAATATAACCAAAAAAAGAAAAAGTGAAGAAAGAAAAAAATATTCTAATATTTATTGAAAACTAATATTGGAAAACTTGCCTAAAGGGTTTCACTTTTCATTTGAAGAGCCTCCCATATGTCCAGTTTGCATGAAATTGTGCTGTCGGGGGCAGGTAAGAAGTCGAATTCAATCATGAATTCACTTCTAGGGAAAGACCCCAAAATCAAATCCAATTTTGTGCATCTCGTGGTTGAAAAATTAGACTTGGGATTAGCTACTTATCCATGGTTTTTGAAAGACTATTGAACTCGTTTATTTTTATTTTTATTTTATTTTCTGATTCTAATTTTTTTCTAAAATTTAGATTTCATTTGCAATTTGAAATTAGGTAAACATTTTATTTGAACAAATGTAGACGTAGAATGGATGATTTTGTGTCGAGGAAGGAAAAACGAGTAGTTTATCTTTAGTAGCTACCGTCTCATTGGCTCTTTCTCTTTGAATGAGATCTCAATTCCAGCTACGGTTTCAGAGGGGGCCAACTCGGGCCTTGGGTTTCGATTGATATATAAGAGATAGAAAGAAGGCTCATAAGTAGTCGTATTGAACAAAAAACTGCCGATAAATGAATTCCAAGACTCCTCCCATAGATTCACTTTTGTAGGCTTTGGGTATAGGTACAAAAGAACATTCCAACTATCCCCAAAGGGGCCTTATTTGATCAGATCGTAATTCCTCTAACAGAAAGTTCACAACTTCAAAAGAGGTTGAGATTTTGAGTTCCTCAGAATCACATAAGGTGTCTTTAGAGGTTTTAAAGGACTATTTCGAGGGAAGAACAAACTAGAGAGGTAGAGAAGAAAGAAATACATAGTTTTGGGATTGATTGTTTTATTTCAATACAGTTTTGGGAAAGGTAACTTGATGATGCTCCTCTTTTCTTTTGTTCTTGTACTATGAGAAAAGTTGAAATGCTATCATAATCTGACTGCCCTACTTTTAGAATGTTTGAGTCTTTCTTTGCTTCATGAAGCAAAGGCTGATATCTAATGTTCCTCGCAGATATCTCGACTCCAACTGAGGCTGGTGCAAGGTGTGCCTCATAGAATGCTTCTGAAATAGAAGGAGATTCTGGGAAGAAAGGGGGATCAAGGTGCAATAGGAATGAGTTCCCCATATGGTGCCCACTCAAGAGGTACTATACAAGGAGAAGAAAAGGTGACTTCCGGATCAGGGATGATAAATAAAATCAAAACCGGGACTTCCAAAAACATCGTAAGATAAACCAGTGCGTTCAACTGTGAACATGAAAAACCCAAAATCTCTAGCCTTCCAGTCAAGAATTGGGGCCTCACAATAACTAGAAAAACCCAAAACTAGGGCTTTCAAGCAAAGGAAAAACTCCTACATACACAGCAGCAGGGTTTGAAAGAAGGATCTAGAAAGAATACATGCGTTGGCCACCTACTACTCCAATATATGTTTTTGCAAGAGTCAAAGGATCCATAGTACTACAGCCTATCGGACTTCATATTCCTCTTTTTGGTAAGCAGGGGTACGGTATCTCTTTTTTTGCAATAGAACAAAATCTGCTCCACATATTGGAGTCATCATAGGGGCCACCTTTAGGAAGTACATGATCCTCCATGCAATAATGGCTAGAGGCAAAGGATTGAGTTTGGGGTCTTCACCACTATAGCAATGTGCATTTTAACTGAGTATAAAGGTTGGTCCCAATACCTACTTTGGTGGTCGGTAATTCTCCAGGTATCATTACAACGTGTTCGATCAAAAAGATGTGATAAATAGGCTCCTAACCATTCCCAAGTGGAATTTTATAATTATAATCCCATAAATTTCATTCTTAAGAAAATATTGTTTTTGTGAATTCCAATTGTAATTCAAATTGATACATGATCTCAATATAAGGGCCTCCTAGTTTAGCGATCGATCAACAATTGAAGAGTTCTTAACTCAAAAGATTCTTCCAATGCCTCATTTCTTGGTCCATGTACGCAGCTTATAGCATTGTTTTTCCTTGCTACACTCAATCCTTTTTCAATCCTCCTAGGGTTTCGAAAGAAGAAAGAGACAAACACTTGAAACAATGTGGAATTCTACCATGGTGTGAATCCCCGCTCTTTTGTGGCTGGGGCTTGGGAACTAGAATAGTCTGGCCGAGCTGTAGGTCACATGACCTGCACCGAAAAGGATTTCCTTGAGGAAATGGGTTCCCTTTTCATTTGGGATTGACTTCGAAAGCGTCTTCAAAAGAGAAAAAGCATTTTTGAGGCTTATGCCGAATATCTTTCCCTCACAGAAAACAAAAACCGGCTCACACCACTAATTAGTGTCATCACTTCCTGCCTATGAATATACGAGAACACTTCTTTTTGAAATACTATATTTCACATGTCCATACGATACCCACAAATTCATGTGCAGCAGGAATGCAGAAGCATTGGATTACTGAGTCTCTGTCGAGTACCTGCTTTCTTGACTCTTGTTTTCTCTGACGCTCGAATCCATCGTTTTGGCTCATAAAAAATGAAAAGCTGAGGGGAGCCTTTCGGGCTCCTTCCCCCCCCCCCCCCCCCCAAAAAAAAAAAAATAAACTATACATGAGGGTTTCCCTCACATTAAAAAATTAGGGAAGTCGGACTAGGAGGGGGCCTTGATCTAGTTTGGAAGGCCCTTATGAAGACAATGCCAATAAAAGATATATAGATATTATCTATCTTTCGATTTTGATATATTGATCTATTTTATAATGTAGAGAAAACGAAAGACATGTAATCAATCTAAATCTTTATCTAGTCTAAAGAATCCCTAAAAGGGGGCACAATACGGGCTTTGAATTTGGATAGATCCAACGAGCCTTCTTGCACTTCTCTTTTAGGGTGTTTTCTTTCCTGAGCTCGTCCCCCAATTGGGTCTCCCGACCGGGGTGATATTGTGGTAATCAAAAATGGATTGGAAAAGCCTCTTCTCTGATTATTTACTTATGAGGGGCCTCGAACAAGAGGGTGGCCTGGCCTCCAAAATTTTTGGTCCCCAGTAGCACATTTAAAATCTAAGGTCTATACTGAAAAGAGAATGTAGCAGCTCCAGCTTCCGTCAGCCTATAGTACCATCAAGCATAGCCGAGGAGGATTCATCTTTCATCCTCTTCGGTTGTTTGAACCACGCGAGTCAGGCCTCGGAGCCAGATCGAGTACCCCAATAACACTCATCCATAGACTCAAAATAGTAATTCGAAGAATATTGGGTTTTGTGATTAGTGATGTTTTCTCATAGAACTGCGAACATTGATGTACAAAATGCTCGAGCTACTACGAGAGAAACTTTCCACCGCCAAAACACCTCCCTGTCATAGGTTCTATGATATAAGACTCTTCCCTCGAAGAGGGGCTGACCGAGGCACAATCTTTTTGATTGGATTCCAATTCCAGTCGAATTCCTTTGATTCTCATAGGATTAGATAATGTAAAGAAGGATTGTTCATTAAGTGAATAAAGTTCTCACAATCATCAATCGTGTAAGCTGAGGTGGGAATTCCCATATCAGGTTTCCCTTTCCAAAAATAGCTCATAAATGGAAATTTTTAAAAAAAGAACAAAAGGCTAGAAAAATCAAGAAAGCAAGGCTCTCCCAAGACATGTGTTGCACATGAACCCCCTTTTGACATGGATCAAAGAAAAAGTTATTGCAGAAACAAAGAAGCCTTCTTTCAAATGTACAGGATTTTGTGGAGCTCAACACTTCTGAGAGAATGGGAGAACATTCTTTTGGCCTCTTTGTGTTCACCTACAATATCACACAAGATGAATGTTCCAAGCAAATCCTAAATTGACTTAAGTTCAACCCAAATCCAATATTTTTATATTTTCTGAATCCAATATTTTTTATATTTTTTGAGTATGATATTTTCATATTTTCAAAATCAAATCCCCTCAGTTGGTCCTTTTTCATGAAGACCAAACAACCAGGTAAAGGACAAAACATATAGAATTATGGTGTAACTTTATTTGATAGCATGCACAAAAAAATAATTTAGTTGTGACTTGTGCCATCGTCTACATAATTAGTTTATATTGGTACTGAGCCATTGACTATCAAAGTATTTATTAAATTTAGGTTAAGCTTAGGTGTCATTGACCACTTTGAATTATTACAAAAAAGGAGAGAACTAAGCATGAGAATTATGGGTGATGGTAAGCTGGAATTTAGGAGGAGTATATGGGCTATCATATAAGCTATCTACTATAATGTTGAATTTTAAATAATTTAATTTTTACATTAATGCTATGTTTTCATTTAGGTTTAGTTTTATAATCATCAAGGGGGAGATTGTTATACCTTTTAATATGATAATCACAAAATAAAGCCTAAGTATTTACTAATACTTTATTGAACTTAGCATTTGTTTTAGTTAGATCTCATGGAGTATTCCAACTGTCTCAAATTCTTTGAGTAAGAACTATAACATAAATATTGAATACAATTTGATGGCTTAATCTACTAACATAAGAGCCAAAGAGAATGGTCTTTGCAGAGTGGCTAATCAAAAGAGAACTACATTTCTAAACTTTTATGATTAACATGTTAAACTTTTAATTGTTTCATAATTTTGGCTAATGGGGTTATCATCTTTTATGCATTTTGACTTTGGTTGAAGTTATGTTTTAATTGAAAGCATTTGAGTTCTTAAAAATCTTATAAATATTAAAATTTTTATTATATATAATTTTTATTATTATGATAATAATACATTTTCCTAAGCACTATCAACCATTAACCACAAAAGGCAAAGGTCAAATAGTATGTAGCACCTTGGGGCAAATGCTTTGTGGACCCCTGCAAGCTGGGAACATGATCGAATCTGAAATGAGTCAAGCCCAAGTATCGATCAAGTCATGTTACTATTGTGGTTGCTTGGATTATTTGTTGAAGGCATTACTTATGAATAGGCTTAGGTAGAAGGAGTCATTGCAGATTCTTTAATAAATTTAGGAAAATTAAGTTACGTTAGACAAATACATGCCCACTAATGACTCGGATCATGACTTCTTAAGAACACCTAGGGGTAGCCAACCCATTAGGTTGATCATAGTATATAGTTGATCCATTATAAGCACAAAATACTTCAATTATTTTTCAATGTGAGGCAAAACAAAAGCTATTACCAAAATTGAGATTTTCACACTAACTGATCATTCTTTTTCAAGATCGAGCAGTCACAATCACACTCGTATTAATGAATAGTTAACATTCTTGAGCTACTTGTCTATAATAGTTGATCGAATGATTTAGAGTCTCTTTACCTATGTGAATAATAATCTTATCATCGTTAGTATCCATCCAACTTTTTAATCCAACTCTCTAAATCTTATCTTGTCATGATTAAATCTAGACCCTTTGTCATTTTAGTTGATCCAATGCTTACCACTCCATTCGCTTAATTGGACGATAGTTGTACCATCATCTCATTCTTTTAATTGTGGCTTTCTAAAAAGTAGATTTTAGCTATCGTGTGAGTTATTTTTTGAATTTTTTATTTCACTTATAAATAAAGATCATTTACCAAATCTTAAAACAATTGAATCAAAAAAGGAAATTTTCATACAGTCAAATAAAATTTCAAACTATGAGCAATGCATTTCTACCTAATTATAAAAGTTATGAATTTTTGTTAATCTCCAATTCTACCAATTTCCTTCATAATATTTTTTGTATTTCACAAATAGTTATATCCATATATTTAATCAATTGACCATGTTAGAATTGTAAATTTTAAAGGTGCATAGATTTTTGTTAGCAAAAATTAGAAATTTTAAAATTTTTTCTTGTAGCTTGAATTTCTCAAATTTTAGTATCTCATTGGATCACCAATATACATTTGTTTTAACTCTACCAACTTTGAAAAATGGGACGGTTAGTAGATGCCTGATAAGGAATTTAGGGTGGATATAGGAAAAGGTTTTAATTGAAACACTTAAAAATCTTTTGTGCATTTTTTTATTATTAAAAAATTTTATTTTGTTTATAAGATTTATAAATAAAACCTTTTTTGTAAGCTCACAATTTTTTCTTAAATTTTTGGAATAAAAAAAATTTGATAAACACACAATTCAACTCTCCTATTATTCATTTTTCAACAAAAAAGCACTTAGTTTCTTGACCATGCCAGAATCCTTTCCATTCTAATTCCACAAATTGTTATATCCATATATTTAATCAATTGACTTGCGGTTTTGACACTAATGTCCTTCTAATGTTGTCCACCTATCATATCTACAAGCAATGATAGATAATCAATAAGTATGCTACTTAATTATGTTATTAAAATCAAAATGTTATAGAGAATAGCTCATGGGAACAATAACCTTTTTTGGTCATCATAAAAAAGTCTTCTAATTCTATGGAATAAATCTTTGCTAAGAATCTTTGTCAAGGTGCTAACTTGTTGCATGTTGTTAGCAACAAATTATATGTCAATTATATTTCAATCTACATAGTCCATGATGAAATATTGCTTAAAATCAATTTGTTCAATCGAACGGTACTTTATAATGCTTTCAGTTCAGAAAAAAGCATTCAAATTGTCATATTTTTGAGGAATTGTTTGTAAATGTAATGCCATATCACCTAATTTCTTTTTGAAGCCAAAACATTTTTTACTGGAAATAATCCTAGTGCTATATATTGTGGTTCATTTTTTTCTAAAACAATAGTTTCGTATTCTTTTGCTAGATTATTAGTTGACGAGGTACAAAAAATGATTAAATACCTAAAATATTTTTCTTATGTACTCAAGAACATACATAATCTTTGTAGCCATGTTGTATGAGATCATGACATAACACAATTATGGGATACCAAAGCCTTAACACCTTTGCTTCAAGCAATTATCAAACAATTCTTTTTATAACATCTAGAAAGAAGTCCTTGGGGCTTAATTGAAATTGATCAAAAAAGTGCGACACTTAAAGCAAAGTCAGGTGTTCTAATAGTAAAAATTGTGTCATTTCTAGGTATACCTTGAAATCTAATTGTTTTCTTTTCTCATGTTTTTTCAATAGTAAGGTGGGGACTCAGGAAAGTAGAAATGCTTTTCATGATCTCATGTTCACACAATTTTAACACCTTATTTTTATGCTTGATTTTGGATACAAGGTTACTTTTCTTATCCTCCTTTAGCTTTCAATACAAAGAAATATGTAACCTCACCCATTATGTTCAAGTTGAATCAAACACCTTTATGCTCACTAAATCATTCACATAAGTCCAAGTTGGTTGAACAAAATATGATATTGTTTGTATAATCCTCGATTAGAAGAAGTTCTTTAGCATTGTCCATGATGAACAAAGTCCTATCTACATTCCAATCCTAAAAAAATGTTTGATTAGAAAACTTCTAAATATGTTCATAACAAGATCTTTGTTCTTTTTGCAATTCATATGATTCTTTCATTAGCTTATGCACATAATTTTGATGAAGAAAATGTTGAATGTAGTCCCATTATCCTACATACACTTTCTCCTGAATAACAACATTTAAGAAAGAGCTCTTAACATCTGTTTGGTATAGTTTAATGACTTGTATTAAGAAAAAGGTAAAAATGATCTTGTTGCCTTCAACCTTACCATTGGTTCAAGTATTCCTTCTAAGTTTAGTCCTACTTATTATAACCCTTTACCATTAGCCTTTCCTTATTTTTAATGGTAACCACACTGTTATTTGCATTTTTATTTTTAGTGCCACTTTTTGCCATAAAAATGTGGTCAGTTGGAATGCCTATTGATTCCAAAACATTCACTCTAAAAAAAAGTTGAAACCATCCAACATGGCCAAATAAAAAAAATTCTTTCCTCAAGGCTTCACTTGTATTTTGAGGTGCAAATTTAGAAAAAGATGCACCATATACAATTTCTTTTTAAAGAGAGGCATTAGTTTGTACTCCAAAAGAGAGGTCGCTTAAGATTACATCTCTAAAGTGATTTCCATTCTATGCTAACACCTTTGTTGCAACTATTTTCTTATTTTTTTTGTTTTAACATCTAATTTATATGATTTATTGAATATCAAGGACACTTTTCTTGTCCTACTTAATTTGCATTCAATAAAATAGGAAACCTCACTTATTATGTTCATCTCAAATCTGCCACCGACATGCTTAACAATTAATTCCCATAAGTCACAATTTGTTGTTCCAAATATGGCATCATCCAAGTTTGTTGGACTAGAAAAAGTGAATCAACACAATCATTATTGAACAAAATTCTATCTATATTCCCAACCTAAAATATTGTTTGAGTAGAAATCCATAAAGTCGGTCATTCCATGATCTTTGTTTTTCTACCAATTTTACTTTTCCAAAGGTTTTTATGTCTTGCTAATCAACCTCTTTGTTTCGATGCATAATTTCATCAAACACTACTTGAGTAGATTCCATTGCAACTAAGTTTCCTTATTAAAAAGGTTATGAATTTATCTATTTGAAAAATATTAAGAAGAAATAGCCTCCATTTCTTGGTTTCCAATCTCCAATTCCTATCTACTTATTGATGTAACTCTACGATCAAAATGTGCCTATGTTTTCATATTTTTGTTTTTTGTTATTGAAAAGTACATATATTATGTTATTCATAATTAGTTTCATAATAAATCTATTTATACATTTTGAGTATCAGAGTGGCTTAATTATTATGGCATTCTGATTTTTAGTTCGTATATCACCAACGAAAAAGTAAAAGTAGCTACTAATGTTTTAAAAAGGAGATAAAAATTGTTAGATATATAAAATAAAGGAGGCTTAGTATAATTTAATGATATTTGCTATATCCATATGAAATAGAATTAACTTTACTATATTTGTCATTATGGCATATTGACTGTAAGAACTTTTTATCTTAAGCTAGCTTGTTGATGTGAGGAACATTAAAAGAAAAATATTTTTGAGTAGAGACATTAAAAAATAATTAATTGAAAATGAGGTTTTCTATAACAAAAGATTAATATTTTACCTATTAATTGAAAATTGTTTTGCAAAAACAAATAGGTTAGATATATGTTGAAAAAATAGTAGGGCAAGAACTATTATATTACATATGGGTTCCAAACTTGCAACATACTTTTTTAAAAGGTTGTGCGAAGCATATTATAAAAAACTAATGTTTAACACAATAGTTTAAGCTAAAATAGAAGTCAATGAAAGAGAATATTTTAAACAATTAAGAAAATATTTAGTCCATGAAAATTAGGTTTCTTATGTAATTAGGATAAATATTTGACTTTTAATTAATTTTCTTACAATAATAATTATTATCTAACATAGATATGACACCTTACCATGTTTTATATAATATATTGTGATATTATCATTATGTTGATATCAGCAATTTAATAGTACCCTTCTTGATATAGATATGATTTTAGAAACTATTAAGAAGATCAACTCAAACGAAGCATGAATTAATAAAGAAATGGTTTACTCCATGGAACTTTCGATAAAAAAATAAAAAAAAGTAGATTGTTTGGAAGAGGATCATGTATTGTTATGTGTAAGCCTAATAAAATGCATTATAATGTTTGGAAAATGATGAGAACTAATGAAAAGGAATTTTGTTCTTTTATAAATTATTGAAATAAATTGTTACAATACTTACAATATAGTTTTGTCATTATCTTAAGTCAGGGAGTATATTATTTTTTTCTTTTAGTTTTAGTAAAATTTATTGCTAATACTACTTATATATTTAAACATGATAAAGGTAGCATGATGGTGCTTCCTTGTTTATTTTATAAGGAAAGGCCAATGGGGTTCATAACATGGGAATTCTAAAAAACAAAAAAGGAAAGCATGCCGTGTTGAATCTATAATGGATGAGTTATAGTAACTAGTAGGTTCTTGGGAAGTAGAGGAAGAGTTTTTTTGGAGGCATCCCAATATTGTTTGAACTTGAATGATTAAATTCTTATATGAAGGGAAGTTTACAAAAAATTCAATAGACTTCAAAATTTTTTAAAAATTCGTTGAATAAATGTTAGTGTATTTAAAATTTAATTTGAATGTGATTAATTGAAATTTTCATATGTAAATTTTTTAATAATATCTCAAAGACTACTATTTGAAAGAACTAACAATATAAATGAGAAGTCAAATATGGTAGAACAATTGAAAATGAACACTAAATAATAACTTTTCTTCAAATTGAAATGGATATGCCATTAAAAATACCAAACCTTTTAAAAAATTTTAATTTATTTCTAAGGGAATTTTTAAGGACAAAATAATAAAAGTGCCAAATAATTTTAGAAATATATGAATTATTTAATTAAATAAACAACACTTGGCGTAGTATTTTTTATGGAATTTGTTGAAAAACTTTTAGAAGTCATTTTCAACAGAATGTGTAGGAAATTATAATCTTTATAAGGTTTTGATAACAATGGATATCTAATAAAATAAAAATTATGTACTAAATGAGGAGAATTATGAAACGAAAGCAACTAATAACAGAGATATTATAGTTAGAATTGAAATGAAAAAAAATTATAAAGGCTAGGAAGAGGGAGACAAATTAGATAATTATAAAGGTGCCTTTAAGGATGGAGAAGGAACAAGTTTTATGAGTATATGATGCTTTTTTGATGAAGGAACCAAAATTGTTATAGAAAGGAAACTATCACTATCAAGTGATAGTTAATAGTTTTATGATTATTCATAACGTATTTGATGGTTCAATGTATAATGTTATTGACCCCTAGTCATGGTAATTTATTTGATAATAACAAATCCTAAGAATTGTTAATGAATTTCTTAAAAAGAATTTGTAAATTTTAGAAAACTAATGCTTGTGTTCATAGGAGAATTTAAAAAAGAAGAAGACCTATGGTTTTAATTTAATAATGGGATTTATTTTAAATTTAGTTTTAGCTATTCCAATTAAGTTTTGAATAGATATTAATCTTTATTTAAACCACTCATACATGGTAAAAAAAATTCGGCCTTATTTAAATTAAACATCTTAAAAAAGTATTAGGATTCTAAAATCTTGATCTTATCTTTATTATCCAAGAATCATTTATTCTTATTATACCTTTGAAAACTCTCTTTCCAAAGCTTGTTGCAAAAAGCGCATTTAATTATAAAAATAAATTTGTAAAAAATAATGGTATAACAAAAACAGTAAAAATACATATTACTAAAAAGAGCAAAAAGTCTTAATTAGAACACAGTGCTTGAATACAGCTAATAACATTTATCATGTCAATAAAATTACTCTCAAGCCTATCGAACAATTTTGATTCATTCGTAACTCAAGAATCCAAACATAAGTTACATCTAGATCATAGGAAGTGGTAGAAAAAAAATACAAAATGTTCATGTAAGAAAGATCTAATAAAGCCATAATAATCAATCATTTATTCAATGTAAGAGTAAAAAAACATGTATCCATTTATGGTTGTACTGAAAATTTTAGGAGTGTTTTGCTATCCAATCACAATTATGTGATCGAATGATTCTAATGTCATCCACTTTTAAAAAAACTTATTTAGATCCTTATACATAATCACATAAATTTGAGATCTCACAGTCCATATTTTATCTGCAAGGAAGAGCTAAATCTAATAGTCAAATCATGATTTATATTTATCGGTTCAAATGAAATCACAATTTATAAATAATTCTTTTAAGTCTTGATATTAAAAATTTTTGTTTTCATTGCTCATTGACATTTTCTTATGGAACATGCTACAATAAAAAATTAATAATCTCTACTAAATTCTCAAATAAGCTAAGTTCTCAATTTTCTTTAATTATAATTGATTTCATTAAAACACTGATTTCTTAATATGCTTTTATCAAGCATAAGATTTTTTTATTAATTTACATTTTGTGTCATCAAATTATTTGTTCTATTACCATGTTTATTATGGTGTATGATCACAGTAGTGTTTGTTTATATTTTGTTGTGACGATTTAGCTCTTTTGGAAGCCTACTTTAAATGAATGAGAATAGTATCTTAATTACATCTAAATGTGTTGGAGCTAATAAAATGGTTTGTGTTCCTAAATCTAATACTTAAACTAAAATATTATGTATTGCAACATTGATCAGTTAGTTCAAACTAAAATAATACACACACGCACACATAGATATATATACATATATTACAAATAAGATTTGAAAACTACGTTTAGAAAATAAATAAATAAAGAATTAAAAAAAATCCTAAAACTACAAGTTTTGGTAATGATCTTCCCAAAAAAAAGTTTTAGATGAATTATGATTGGTGTTACACCTTAATCTTTCATAACCATACTCCATTGTCACAAATATTTAGTCATGCATTACACAAGATAGCATAAATAACAAAATTTGGAAATAACTAGAAAGAAAGAATTAAATATATTTGAAAAAAATTATGCAAGTCTTAGATCAAATTATATAGGTATAATTTGAATGTAATAGACTTAAATAGATTGATTAGTTTGTTGATAATTTCAAAAAATTATAAACTTGTGAACAATTTTCTAAATATAGATTAACTCTTTTTAAGTGATGACAAAGTGAGGGAGAATAGAAGTGAAAGACTAAAATGAGCATAAATTATAGGGGAACCTTAATCTATTCTGGTGTACATGTAAAGGAGCATATCTTTAATAGTTGAGCATTTTATTTTCAAAAATAATTTATGCTTTAATGAATTTTATTATTTCATCAGGAAAGAGAAGTTGTTGTATTGGCCCATTGTCCTAATGTTTTGTTTGATGATCATCAAATCTAAGTTTTACTAATGAATTTTCTTAAATAAATTTTAAATTTTAGATAGATGATACCTCTATTCAAGATAAACATTGAAAAGAAAGAACAGCAAAGGTGAAATTTTGTGATGATCATTTTTGTTGAATTAACAAATAACTAAGAAATATTTTGAATTTAATTTTAGGTATTATAATTTTTATTTTATTAGAATGTTAAACTTAATTAAATCACTCTTTTAAGGGCCAATAAACAAAATTTTCTTTGAATTATTCATTTTAGAAACAATATTAGGATTTTAAAATGTTTATCAAAAGTCAACCATCTAAAGAATTATTTTATTCTTAATAATATAATTAGAATTTTGATATCAATAACTTATTTAAAAAAGTGTATTATAATCATAATAATTGATTAATTAAAAATAAAAATATAATTTAATTAATAAAAAAGAAAAACATATTATTAATAATAATCAAAAGTGTTTAATTGGAGCATAGCTTCTAAATATGTGTAGCTGGGTTTATCAAATTGATAAAATAACTACAAAACCCATCAAAAAATTTTGGTTCAATACATAACTAAAAAATCCAAATTTAATATAATATAAGTGTATTAGCATTAAGGGAAATCACTTTAGAGTGAACTAGGGGTTTGCTAAGCCCAAACAATGCACTTATTATGTGGCATAAGAAAATTCTTATAAAGTAATAACAATTCATTATGGGACTGAAATGTGCAACCATTTTGCATGACTATACTCTAAATTATTAAGGTGATTCTATCATCTAATCATGCAATTATGTAATCAAATGATCATAATCTTATTTGCCTTTTAAAAACACCGAATTAGATTCATTTTCAATAATGTAATTTCATAATCGAACACCACTCATTTTATCCATGCATAAGAGAAAAAAATATTTTCATTATATCACAATTTAGAGCAAATAATCCAGATAAAATAGCGCTTTTTAATCCAAGCCATTTGATCATGTTTTTTTCACGATCAAATAATCTAGGAGCCTTTAGATCGAGCGGTTCTTGTGTTGTGGCTCTTTTAGACATTATTTGAAGACATTTGCATTTTCATAATTTATCCATAATGATTAATTGATAAGTTTCGTAAGTACTTTTTGTAATTAAAAAAATGTTTATAAAAAAGTCAACTCTTGAATAAAATTGATTGATGAATTTTTTACAACATTTAAAGAAAAATTTTCAAGTGACGACATTTAAGCCATTAGCACCCAATGCTCTTAATCACATCCATATGCTTTGTCCTTCACATATGAAACTAGTAATCTTCACTTTCTTCTCAAATTAGTTTTTAATTTTTTTAATTAATTAATTTAAAATACTTGCACGTCATTCAATATTTTCAAATATAAATTTTTTTATTACTTTTTGTTTTGTGATGCTAAATTATTTCTTATTTCAAGTTCGTTAAGTTGTGAGGCCTTAGTAGTCAATTTCTATTATTTTGTTATTGTAAAGTTTTAACCTACCAATCATTTGACAAAAGAGTTGTCTTAGTTATTTTTGTTTTTTTCTATATTTTGGTAAGGGTAGGTAAAGGCTTCATTTTAAGCTAAATCACTTGAAAATAATTTTCCTATCATTTTTATTTATACAAATTTTTTAATATTTTTTAAATATTATTATGAAAAGAAAATCAACATATTTTAAAATAGAGTAATTTTTTTAAAAAATAAATTTAATATTTACTAAAACTCATTTTTAAAGACATACTTATTTTTTATTGAAAAATATATTAAAAAATTCTTTTAAATATTTTAGAAGAAACACAACTTTTTATTCTAAACAATTCACCTCTTCCATTTTAAATAATACTTCATAAAGACATATGATGTAGTTTAGGTCAATAAGAAGTGGATTAATTGTTATGAATAAAAATTTAAGTTTCTCACAAAAATACTCAAATAAATTTTTAAAAAGAATTTTATTAAAGTTTTATGTTTATATTAAAAATATTAGTTTTTTTAATAAGAATAATTTATATGTAAACACATGAAATAGGAAAATTAATAAGAACTAAAAAGTACAACAATGATATTTAGGTGATTCTACTCAAACAACTACATCTAATTCCATCAAAATCTATGAAAACAATTTATAAAAAATCATTTAGCTAAAGCCTTATTGGCTAGACACCCATAAAAGAAACACTTTATGATAGCTTTACTGCAAAATCAAATGACAATAGGGGAAAAAGATTTGATTACATAAAATGAAAATCATTGCAACCAAAATCCTATGGTTAATGAAATGAATAAATAGGCACAACTATCTTAAATAAATCAAATAGAAATAGAGAAAATTAACAACTTAACTGATTTATGAAGAATGCTATAATTAAGAATGTCACGACTAAAGGAAGTAGCTACAGTTATCATGGGCTACTAATGGCTTAAAAATATTTTTCTTATTGCATAAACATTCATCAAAACATTTTGTTCAAAACTTCTCTTATTTATAGACTTTTTCTAATCGCTAAAAGCATTTATTAAATAAGAAAAAGAAGCATTATTGTATTTTTGTATTTTTTTAGTTGGAAAATTATTGTTTAAATAAAATATCCTAAAGGCTTAAAAAACTAGAAGGGATGCTGCACATGAGTCACTCAATTAGAACGAACTAAGACTATTTGTTCAAGAAAACTACATGTTGAACGAATGAGATTTGATGAGAGTGCTTAGAAAAAGAATTTCATCAGAACTATCAAATTTATCATGATTTGTTGCCTACATTTCTTAGGCTTTATAAAAAAGATGAAAGTGATCAAGATCATTTGATCATGAAATTGCATGATTAGAAAGTTCGACTTAGTTCTGTAATTTAGAAGCATGTTGTGTAAAAATAAGGCTTAACTTTAGTCCCATATTATGGATGTGAATACAGATGTTTTGTATATAAAGCTTACATGTTTCTCAATGTCAGCTTATTTTGGGTTGACTGCCCCTTGGTTTGCTTGAAAGGTCATTACTTATACCGTTAGTGATGATTTACAAATTGTATATGTGGATAAGAGAGCATTGACTCATTCTAAGACCATAAAAAATATTTGTAGTTGTACTTACTATCACAATTGACCAACGAGTTGTGGAACTTGCATTCCAGAACACTTAACGATAGCCAGCATGTTTTAGGTGTAGTAAAATCCTTTGGTTCTTTTATTAGTAATTAGTATTATTTTAATTAGCATTTATTTTTTAGTTTGTTATTATAATTAAATTGTGCATTTTACAAAAGTTATTTAACAAATAGTAAGATATAATAGAAAGATAAAATGAATTAAAGATAACAAAAAAATAATTAAGTTTTTTAATCCACAAAATTTTTTAAAATATTAATTTTAAAAACAAATTTAACTTTTGTGACATGTGATAAATATTTTACTGAAGCTTAACATTTAAATCAAAGTAAAATTAAAGTCCCTAAAATTTAGTTTAAAGTGTATCTTTTGATAGTTTATTACTCAAACTGAAATGTTTTCATAGTATTTTGCTTATTCTACACTTCTTCAAGTTTTTCCATCAATACAAACGTTATCTATCTAAAATTGAAAAGTTAACTTAAAAAATTAGTTAAAAGTACTTAGTGTTTATTATCAATAAACAAGATACAGTGACAAGAGGTCAATAACACAATAATATTTCTATTTTGATGATAATAAATTATTTTATAAAATTAACAAAATCATAAATTATTTACAAAAGGAATATACAAATAGTTAATGATGAACTTCTCTTACATGTGTGTCATTACTTGATTAATGCTCTCCTTTAATTTATGATTTTTTCTTTGGAATTTTTCATTTTCTATTCTTTTTTATTTTTTACTATCACTTAAAGTTAATCAAAATTTTGTAAATTATTAATAACCTTTAAATTGAGAAATTTCTAAAAAATTGTTGAAGTAGTTTATTTTTAAAAGAAAACCACTTTGATCAAATTACACTTCATTGAATAGTCTAGCTTACACAATTCTTTTCCAATTAATTTCGTTTATTTTCTTAGAAATTACAGAAACAAATTATTTATGGTATATTTTATTCTGATTGATTCAAAATTTGTAAACTAGATTAATTATTATGATTGTTGGCATACTTTTGTGTTTGATGAATCAAACAATGAATGTTTAACATTTTATTCTAACATGCATGTTCATATTGAAATAAGTTTGTGTAAAGAACAATTGATTCATTTTTGAGTGTTCTGCAAGATTCAAAAATTGAAGACATGTCCATTAGTTTTGTTAAGATTTTTTTACTATAAAATAGATTGTTAGCTTATTTATTTTAAGACAATTTTTTAATATTAATTTCAAAATTATATTTAGGCATTCAAATTATTCAGACATCTTCTTGATTTACCAAATAAATAAGAATCAATTTTTAAATCTCTTAAGGTTTTCATTAGTTTAAATCTTAAACTATTGATTGATTTAAGAAACATGATTCATATTTTCAGTAATTTTTTCCTAGGTTAAAATCACACATTTATATTTTTATAATATTCTTTTATGTTTATATTTAAAAATAAAAGAATGCACTCAGGGATGTAACTCAATAACATGTCAAGTTCACACAACAACAATATATCATTTGAATGAGGATATGGTGGGCAAGAGACTTAGAAATGTCAGCACGTAGAAATGCAGTGTTAATAGACTCAAGTTCTGATCTGTGAGAGTGAAACTCTTCAATTTTCTTTCATTTCTTTCATTTCTTTCATAAAGAATCTTCTACATTTTTCCACTCCAAACACAACTTATTCAAGCATTGAACCTCAGATGTCAATGTTATTTAATGCTAGCTATTAGTACAACAACATATTTGGTGTGATTATTGAAAATGAAAAATGAAATTTGCAGTTTATTTTTTATTTCTCTTTGTAATGCAACCAGGTTTTTCATCATCTTCCACCTTAGGGTTTTGCTTCAAAACCCTAATAATCGGTATCAGAACATGGTTTCATTTCTTTAATTGCTATTTCGAGATCTGCTCTAGAAGGAAGAAGCAGAGGAGCCAGGAAACAGCATGCCAAGGTAGAAGGAACAAGTAGAGGAGCCAGGCCATGATAGAAGGAAGAAGCAGAGGAGCCACGCCACCATAGAAGGAAGAAGCAGAGAAACAAAGTGGATCTTTAAATATCTCATGCAAAGAGAGACTGGCAACGGCAGCGTCTACATAAATGTAAACGTGGGCAAGGAGGAGTTACAATCAACACCGATAAGGGAAACAGCGTCAACGTTGGCCACGATAGTGTCAATATGAACGTAAAACCCAAGGAAGATGAAGCTGTTTGAGAACGCTATGAGGAGAAACCTCAGGAGAACGATGAGGTCCGAGAGTAAGAAGGTGTCAAATCCTATAGAGAAAGAGCCGACAGGAATGAAACTGAGAGCGCACGACAATGAGGGAAGGACTCTTCGATGCACGGGGAGAGTGATTACCATAAGTGAATGAACGAAACAGTTTGCAAGAAGGGAAAGATTTGAAAGACACGAAGGCGGGCAGCGAAACAGTTTGCAAGAAGGGAGAGATTTCGAAGACACGAAGGCGGGCAGCATGAACAGCAATTCTGGCAAGGCCCAAGGAAGGCTTGGAGGGAGATTGGGTGGAAGAGTTGTAGGGAACTCCCATTACAATGCAAGAAAGATGGGTAGAAAAGAGAAGGCTGGAGATGCTTCAAATCCTCTAGATTTTGCCTATCCGAGAAGTCTTGTAGAGCTGAGAGGAGCAAGAGTTTATGCAACCAAGAATATTTATTCTATCTCCTCTCCAGAGCCTGAGAGCATGAAGTCCTTGAAGGAAGCAGAGCTTCCAGGTTATAATGTTTCTATTTCGTTTGAAGGTCCAAAGACACTTAGTGTTCTGAAGCAAAAAAAGGGTGCTAGGCCTCAAAATGTAACAATCTTGGTTGCCAGCAACAAGAAAAAAGAAGAGAATGAAGTGAAATTGCATTCAAGGAGGGATGCACACAAAGGAAAGCATTCATGGAAGGATGCACACAAAGGAAATTTTGACAACTATGATTGGAATGGAATTGAACAACAAAGGTCGAAACATGTGCGAAAAGAGGATGCTTTGAATCATGCAAATGGTGATAGAATAACTCCTAGGCAGCATGCCATTGGAGATGAAACAGAAGTTGCAGCAAAAGTTGAAGAACCTCGGTATTCTAATATGATAGATGGTGGATGCAAGTCAAGGCGTGTGTGGATTACAAGAGGAAGTATGACATCAACGGATGCATGGATGTGGACCCCAATGAACATGATGAAGAAGGTGACTTCACCAAAAGGATTGGCCTCATCTACTCTTACGATTCAACTTGTGCTAAGATTTCAAGAGTTCAATTAGGATTAGCTTATTGGGATTGAAGATCATACAATAGATGTTTTGACTAAAGTTTGGTGCAGTGAAGTTTGAATCAAAGGGGAGTGTTAGAGTTTGATTCAAAATAGATTTGCATTATTTCAGCAGAGTTAGTGGGTTAGTAGGTTGGCGTATTTAGTGGGTTAGTCGATTGGCATATTTAGTGGTATAGTGGACTTCTTTGTTAGGCAATGTTTATGTTATTTAAGTGTGTAATTTTGTGTGATAAATGAAAATGAAAATGAAAATGAAAAATTTGCAGTTTTTTTCCTTGGTAAAGCAAACTAGTATTTCCCCCGTCTTCTTCCTTGTGCTGTTTTTGCTAAGGAAAGCACATGTTCCCTCGGTCCCAAACCAGGCGATAAATTAATTGATGTGCAGAGCGATCCTAGCCAAAGTGATAGAGCAACCCATCTCTCATTCTCTGTGCTCACTCTACTTGATAAGGAAAGCATGCAAACTATGCCCGTCTTGAGTTTGTGTTTTGGGGCCCCCTTTGGGGATCATTAATATACACTTTCCTTACATATTATGTGTTTAGCATAAGGACACTAACTTCAATGGATTGAAAAAAATAAAAAACTAATAAAAAAGAGTACGAGGTCACAAAGGTACTAGCGCACCTCGTTCTATTTGACTGTTTCTTAGAATAGAATCTTCTATTTACATTATTGACATTATATTATAGTATTGTAAAGAAGTTCCCAAAAATAAATACCCAAAAGGGGCGACCCCATGCCGACTCACTTGGTTTGTTTTGTTGAACACATTGGGCTGTGGAGATAGAGTAATCTTCATCGAATCAGTGCAAAATTCTTTTTGCTCCATTTCAGCCCATGGTTGATGGAGCCTTCTTGAAGCATGACACAGCAGTTGAATGCACTTTCTTCTAGCATACTGATGAACAAGCTGACTTTGAAGGCATCTTCGTGGGCTATATCTTATCACTAGACAATCCGAAGAATAGGAGGATAAAAAAGGGCATGCATAATAGAATCCAAGCTTAGACATCCTATTAGAGAATTTCAGGAGGCAACGGTATTGTTCCCGAGCTGGACCAGTGGATTTTCATCCTAAACTTTGTATTCATAGAAGTTAGTAAAGGCAATCAACTTCTTCTAGAGCTCGTCACTACACATGCTCAGAAATTCTTACAAAAATTGTGGGGGTAGTTCAACGATAAGGCAGGGCTCACTGCACTCCGACAAGTTAATGCCCCTGTATGGGTTGTCCCTGCATTCCTTAATTTGATGGAAGGTTTGTCAGTCGATCAGCAAGTTCTTGTGTGGCACATTGCGACATTGCTATGCTACCACTGGAAGCCCAAGGTGCTGCACCCATTGCATCATCCTCATGAAACACAACCACAGTCTAAGGGGTTAAGAGCACATAAGGGCACTTGGCGCAGGATGTAAGCTTGCAAGTACCTGTCCGACTATATGTTGTATCTGGTGTTGATGCTGCCAGAGATAATTGCAACCATGGGAGGAGAGAGCCTGCCGATTTATTGGCACACTTGCTATGATATGGTACAGTTCTTCGAACGACATGAAGAGGATTTGACGTCGATTGTGAATAGCGATGACGAGGTTGAGGGGAAGGCGTGCAGGCTGATGCTGACCAAACCTATAGAATGCTTCACATATCCATCTCTGTTTTAGATAGTGCGAGTGCTTGCGCACTTGATTCTTGTACTTGGTGAGGACAAAGGTTGCAGGTGATCACATCGGCATGGTTGGAGCTTTTGATGAAGGAGCGAAGAATATTTGAGTGAGCATGCACAGCAGGAGAGGCGACATTCTAACTTTTGTTTTGCTACTTGAGAAGGATGTGGGCATTGTGGATGCTTTGGATATTGGCAGATACATGACGGGTGGTGTGCTGGACATAGCCAAAAAGCTACCATCCTTCATTAAACTATATTTAAGAAATCGTCTGCTTTGATGACGACTGGTGAACAAGTGTGAATAATGTGTCCATCGATTCAACTTCGGTAAAATCACAAATTCTCCTTGAACTAGTCTACAAAAATTGTCCTCAAAGCAATATTGAAGATAAAGATACTCCAAAATAAATAGTCTTTCAAAGCATAGTTTTTGTACATTTGCTCATTGAGAAAGATGAAAGAAAGAAAATATAATTTATTGAAAAAAAATAATATATGGACGTTTGTTCATAAAGAATAATATAATCACATAGAAACATTTTATGTTAATAAATTAATTATAACAGTGACAAAAAATTTTATATTTCATGAAAGAACAAAAAATTATATTTTTTACTCTTTACATTCAACATGTTGTATTCATTTAAAGTTATCGAAGCATAAATATAAACAAAAATACCAATAGTTGATCAAAATTTATTTTATAATTTTAAAATTTATTTTATAAATTAATTTATTTTATAAATTAATTTAATTTATAATTTTATTTTTATTATTTATACTTCGTTATGATTTAAACATATATTCTATTAACTTAAGTCTTTAATCATATTCACATAAAAATTTCTAGACTTTGAAACTTAAAAATGTCTAGATCATTTTAATACTAGAAGTTGAATATAAAAGTTAAATGAAATTCAAAACAATCTTTCAGGGCGACCTTGGCTTACGCATCCTTTACACCTCTTTAAAGGGAAAACAACTCAAAATCTTAATAAATAATTATTGGCCTCATACGTCGCATATATATCTTTAATGATTTGGAAACTACTCAGATTGATAAAAGGGAAGCTAAGTAAAGATTTAGGTCCTACCAATAAATTTGATCCCAGATTGCTGAAATTGATTGGAGTTCCCGAGCTTCACTTCCATGCTTTCCTTCCCTTAAACTGCTTACCACCTTGCCTTTGCCACTTTTTTCTCTTGACGAGAACGAGCGGCTCTTGCTCTTTTGGTAGCCAGTGGCATCGCCTTCGAGTGCTGCTTCTGCCTGTTACTTATCCCACCAGTCTGGTTAAACAATAATAGCAACTTATCTCAAGCCAACCCAGATAAAAGTAAGTTTTGAAGTAACAAAAAATCACGTAGCAAAACAAAAAAGCATGATGCTCTTGCCATTAAAAATGGCAAATGTAACTATAACATACCTTTTTTATTTCATGACAGTTTAGCCTCATACTTTTCTCTTTCCCCTCTGCTTGCTTGAACGAGAGCTTCTCTCTCCTGCTTGTTAAGCTTGCTCCTGACATGCACCCAAACACAACACATGATTATCATTTGTTAACCAATGAAGTTTAGTAAATTTCTTTTAAAAATGCCAAACAAACTTGGATGGGTCAAACTCACTATATGCACTCAACTCAAAAATGAAATAAACTTGAATACATCTAAGAGGTTCTAATTGCTCTTATTCCTTCCATTTCAATTAGATCACTTCCAAAAAATGGCTGGTGAGAAACATCAAAGAAAGCCTAATCACATACAATGAGAATTTGAACAAGAAAAACAATTTAGTTTATAACTGTTATATGAAATTTTCATCTCCAAGGCAAGCCATAATCAAATTATCTCGTTAAGAAATAGTTAAATACAATGTCATAAAAAGTAAATTTTTGAATATCCTAATGCAATGTTAATAGCATGCATTATTTTTTCATGTACACAGCTCTCTTAGAAATATAACACTACAGAAGAGAAAAATCAGTGAGCGGATATATGAACACACCTTAAAATGGCAAAGCAAACTCTTGGGTCTTGTTAATTTCTTTCATAAAAGCCATGTAATACCACCCAGCCATCTCAAAATCACCCTAATAAGCAATCAAATACAACAAGATTTAAGACAAACAAAAGGAAATAGAGCTTATTATATACTAGAGTACAGAAAGACTCAATCATTGGGACCAATGATCCAGCATATTGTTAAGAGTATAAACAAGAATGGTTGATAATATAAACACCACGGATAAGGGACTGTTCATACCATGCTATGCCATGATCATGCCAAGTTGCAGTAGGAATGAGCTCTCATCAACCCAGCCAGATTAATTACAGACAGTGCTGTCTTGGTTAACTGTTGAACAAGAAAATGTTGAACAGTAAAGAAGAAATTATTTGCAAAATAATTTAATGCCATTGAACAATATGGATATATTTCAAAAGCTCTTTGCATCTTCATTATTCCTTTTTGAATACAATCAACTTCAAAAAAATAACACTAAGATGAATTAGCCATCATTAAAAAAATTTCAGTGAACCAAACCCAACCCATTATGAACAAACAAAAAAATGGAATGCTTACTATACCTCCTAGATTGAGAAGTACAATCTCACCTTCATTTGTTTGCAATTTCATAATTCCAAGAGCCACAAGAGCATCAATCTTTTCTGGATCAAACTAGACAATGGAAACAAATAAAAGGGGAATATAAGAACATACAGAGCATGTCATGAAATTTTTGTCATACATTAAAACTAACTTACATCAAGCACTCGATGAAAGGCTTGTTGAGCCACGTCAAATTGACCAACTCTGTATCTACAGTAACCTATACCAAGCCTCGCAGCTCTAGGACAACTAGGATAAGTTCTTAGCGCTTTTTGGTCAATATCATAATCAGTTCGTTAAAAGAGTTGCCTAACTAACAAAATTCAGATGATGGTAATGCATATCACAATAAACATGGAAGTACTAATACAGATACATTAAGGTACCAAATGCATGTCACTATATACCAACTACAAATATAAATTGGCACTTTCAAGTTTCACTGAAATTAACACCACATTAGTGATTAAATGCTTGAAATACCACAATGCAAAAAACCAAATATATGCTCATGAGAACATAAGATGACTCATCTTGCCACATTTCAATAGAAAAATACCAAATAGAAGGGCATAATATAAGCTCTCAAAAAATTGAAATAGGAAGAAGTTGTTTCAGGCATGCAATACCCTATATAACATAGGGGTTTCATGAATTGAACTCAACTTCCAAGTCACAAAAAAATCTTAAACTGAATAATGAGTAAAGCAAGCCCTAAATAGTATTTAATTTTGCTATATAATATTGAATTTGGAATCTTCAAGAAAAAAAGCTCAAAGCACAAAAATATTTTTATCATTTGTTTGGGCATAAGAAGTGCTCAAACAGACCTTATAGTAGTATAAAGATCTCTTTTATGACTCTGGTACTTTCATATATCAATCTTCATTCTCCCCAGCATCAAACTCAACACAAGCCTGCAATCAAGAACTTCCAATCAAGGTAGCAATAACAAAATTCAGTGTTTGCAAATAATGATTTTATGTAATTAAAATAAATATCTAAAAGTTAAACAAAACCATAAATGTTTAAGTCCATGCATTTTTATCTATTATTGAAGAGAGATTTCCAACATTGAATGTTCCTTCTTTCTATGCATCTTTTTTTTCTTGAAAATTATCTAGTTTTATTGCTTGTTCTATTATCCCTCCATTTGATAATATGATCATGCTTTATGAAGAAACTACAAAATCATATAATAGTGAGTTAAAGTTATTAAAAAAACAATAGTATTAACTAGAAAGTAGTACTCAAGTTAAAGGTCAAGTGAAATATAAAATTCTATAGAATATTCATAGAACTTTAGACAATAATTAAATAGAAGTATTTCAAATAAAAAAAAATTCAAAACAACTCCAACTAGATATGCAAAGTGCCAAATGAATTTGCCAGAAATAAACACTATGCTTGATCCATCTAAAGCAAGACAACCAAAAGTAATTGTTTAACTATAGACGTATGTTAATGCTTGGTTAAAAAGAGAAGTTCATACCTGAAGGTCAAGTAAAAAGCAGAAATTCATAACAGGGCAAAATAAAGAGAAGACTAGAAATTCAAATATCATTAAGGAAAAAACTATAATCTAATTTCCATAAATAATTAAAGCACGTGAATAAGCAAGCATTAAATTCCTATGCTAAGCCTAGGTGTCATTTGGTAGTGCCTCACACTCCTAAGCTAGACTTAATCCAGCTAAAGTGTATTAATTTATTCAATAATGAAGATTAGATTAAGAAAGAGATAAATTATGCAACATGTTCGTTTAAAAATTTATTAATGTCAACAACCATATCAAATAACAAAGCATCTCATTAGCAATAATGAACACTTAAGCAACTAAAAAATGAAGGTTTATTGTAAAATAACTAGTTACTTCAAAAATACTAACTAACATTAATATATCAAGTTATATATAAATATGAGAGTAAATTGCATATAAATTGGACTTATGATCTAATTCTCAGTAGATTCCTTTAAGATTTATAATAAAGCAGGCAAGTCAACAAGTATTCCAATAATAAATAGATCCAAACTTAGAATACTCAATTAAAAGACAACGTTTGGGTATGATAGACTTATGGAGTATCTTAGTATATTTATAATATTCTTAAAGTACTCTTTGTTCTAGTCAGCATCTCCCTGTCTCCACCTCTCCAATAATGATGTCATTTTCACAATCCCTATCATGTTTTCATCTCTCATCAAAGCTTCCTTTGAGTCCTCCAAAACACAATTGTTTAAATCACTTCCTTTTAAGTCTTTCATAATGCGCTAACCAATAATAAGATATAACAAAGTGCCCAATGAATGTTCTCCCTTTATAAATTCCTTATAAGTCAACATTTTGCTCTAATTCTCAACAAGTTCCTTCAAGATTTATGATAATACATGCAGGTTCATTAGTATGCCAATAATAAGCAAGTCTAATTTTAACAGATCTAATTAAAATAAAACGTTGATCAAGTTTGGATAGGTTAGGCTTGTGGATAATTATAACAAATTTATAAGATCCTTAAAATACCCTTTGTCATAGTAGGACTCCACCTTTTCGACAATGATACCATTTTCTATGATGTCAACCATTTTTCCATCTCCTCATCCAAGCTTCTTAAATTCCTCCACAAGGCATTCATTTGAATCACTTCAATTCAAAAATAAGATGCAACCAAGGTTTTTGATGAATGTTCTCCCTTGATGACATTCCTAAATTGAAGCTTATGATCCTTGTTGAAAAATTTTTTAAGCTCTCCTTCATTTTTAGTTAATTTTAAAAGTTATTGAACTATAAAAATACTTTTTATTATTTATTTGGTAAAAGTAACAACAGCATTTTTCTTTCTCTGTTATTCCCTTTTTTCTGGGTCAATGTCAAGAACCTTTGTGACCCTTACTTGAAAAGGTTTGCAAAGGAATCAGCTACTTGGGAGAAGACCTTAAAAAAAGAAAGGGAATCAAGGATAAGAAAATGCAGAAAAAAGAAGAAAGGAGAGCAGTAGAACAAGAAAAGAGAAACAAAATCAAAATCAGCAACACAAGTTAATTGCAATGCTGAATGAAGCAAGATAGCCAAAGCAGGTGAGCTGACAATAAACTTATTTGGAAGAAATTTTTGCTTATACTTGTGCTGCCAAGAGAGCTCAGCTTTGTATTTCTATTTTCTTTCCTAAAGGAAGAGGCTACCGTGAATTTTTACAAGCCAACTTGGGCTAGTGTTGTAGCAAGCTAAAGCTAAGTAGGAAAAAGGCATTCTGCCAAACTGGGAATGGAAAAGTCTAGTTAAAGTGAGCTTCAGCTTCAGTTAAGAATTAAAAAAAGTTTTACTGTTTTGAATAATTATATTGTAGAAAGACTACTTCTATAATTCCAACAAACAAGGGAAAGTAAGAGAAGCCACAACTGAGGAATATTTTGTTTAAATTGTTGTTGCAGCTTAAATCCAAAAAATTAAAGCAAGAATAGTGTGAGAAACTATGATAAAAGAACTTAGAGGTGATTTTAACTACTGCAAGCATAAAAAAGGAATTAGTAATATCAATATCTAAATGCAATTCCATTATTATTGAAACATACATTCTTAAGAATTTCAAGAAATTGAAATGAAATAGTTTGGGATATTAAAACAATAGATCCTAATGAGATATGAATGAATTTCCTTGTAAGAAATGAAAAAAAAAGAAAGGATTGAAGAAAAATAGATTTTTGGAATCCATGTAAATTCAAATAGATGATAATATGGTGGATATAATTATTTGATAATTCAAGAATGACATTCAAGTCTCATGTTTGCATTCATTTTCTGATACATCAATTCTTTTATGACATTGAGTAATTAAAACACAACATAATAGAAATGCAATTGAGAAACCTTTAATCAACAATACTTTAATGCACATATGCATCATTACTTTTATATGCATGCTTTCATAACTTCAATATATCTAACGCTAAGCTTTTCCCTATCGGAAGGCCTTTCAAAACACTATTATTGGACTTCTATCATTTCCCTTCAAGATTTTCTTCATCAAACCCCTTAGCAAGTGAATAGTCAGAATAATTGATCTTCTAGACACACAACCAAATTGAATCAACAATATATTAGTTTTGTGTCATAATTTAAGCTCTTTGAATAATAAACATCACTTTCAAAAACTAACATCATTGAACTTATAGAATCATATCTTACCTTTTATCAACCTTTCTTCTTAATTTCTTTTCCTTTTTTCTATTTTCTAAATATATGAAGAATAATCATTGCATTTTTTTCATCTTTTTAATGGGCATTATCATCATACATATTATTGTAACATATTTTACACATCTATAATAAAATCATGATCATATGATGCTTAGTAAAATATAAGCAAACACAATAAATACAAGCATGAATGTCAATCATCTTTGAATTTGATAGATTTCAATTCATTACTTATTACAGTTGTCAAGCATTATATAATACTAATTATATGTAGATGTACAAGCTTGCTATCTCAATTCCTCATGTAAAGGTCTCCCCTTAAAAAAGATATCAAATAATGTGCCTTTATATGATCCATATTTCATTCATTTTAAGTATTTAACACTTATTAAAATGTATCTTTCCTAATTTCAAAGGTTATTTCTCAATTCCCTTACTTGACTAGTTAAACTCTTTCCAATAACTTAACAACACTACTTCTCTCCCTCGTATTCTCTTTAAGCTGTCAACCACGATCAAAATGTTTTAATTTTATTCAAAACACCCTCATCATCCATGGTCATCATCTCATATACTAAATATCGATGCTTCATTTCCCTTCAACAATTAGACCTCTTCAGTTTAGTGACTTCTTGCCTTCATATTTCTTGGAATTTAATAGTTTTGCAAAAAATTAGGTTACTGTCATGTCAATTTTTTTAGTACAATAAGGTTAGGAAAATTAAAAAAATAAGGTTTAATCAAAATAAGGAAATTCTAAGATTTCTTGCTTTTTCGTACTAATTTAAACTTGAAAAGTTTAATGGTTAATTTTGTATGACTCTTCTTGACCAACTCCACCTATTTGCCGAACTTCATATATTTTAATGATATTTAATATTTTTAATAATTTAACCAATCCTAAAATATTTTTAACTCCTCATTAACTTTTGGTTCAATGAGTATCACGCCTACTTTTTTAGACACAAAATTTTTACTATGCTTATAATTGTAAATTCTATGCCTCAGTAAAATTTCATAATTTTGTGAGTTTATGTAATATTTTTAATTATTTTAAAAAATTTTCAAGCTCATAAGTAAAGCCTTATAAATCTTTGACCTTCTATTTTAATACTCAAAAGATTTTTTTTTGTCAACATATCATAATTATATTCAAATAATTTATTCGTTTTATTTCTTAGCTTGTCTCTTTCTTTTTTGGGGCTGCTCCTTTAGTGGTATACAACTTTTGAATAATATGAAATGATACTTTAAAGTTTTCAAAAATTCTTTAAAATTCTAAATAATTCAAAATTATAATAATTCAATTTTCTTTATATTTTTGATATTATAAATCTTCTCTTCTTAAGATCATAAATCAAACCTATGATTATGATTTTTTTATTAATTTAAGCACATGATAATTTAAAAAATCAAAATATTATTCAAATAATTGCCCTCACATTATGGATGTTACATTCAAAGGGAACGATAGATCATGCTATATCTTAATTAGTAGTTTGTTAATTTCTATTAAGTTGTTAGTTTTTGCATTTTTGTAGTGATTTAACAACTTACCTTTTGAAAGAATGTTAAATTTTTTATTTTGATTTTGTTATAATTTTCAAAATATAAAAATGTTTACTATTTTTACTATGATTTTTAAAAATGATCTTGCTATTGGTTTTTTATTTAAAAAAATGTGTTTCAAAATGAAAAGATAGAGAAAGAAATGACATGAGCCATAATTACTATGTGCATTTTGAGGAATGCCATTTGATTTAAATAATTCTAGAGCTATTTGTTAAATGATGATTGATTTTATCTTCTAAAGATAGAGATGCAAAAGTTGAGAATGTTATGTAAAAAATCTTTAATAAAAATTAGATCTTTAAAGACATGTAAAAAGTGTACCATGGGACTAAATATTTTGAAAGTAATTTTAGTGTTTTTTTGAGAAAGTTTCTTAACTTCATGGTCTCAAAAAATGGAATCTAAGTAAATCTAGACATGGTAAAGGATTTGATAAACATGCCTTCCTAAAAAGCTCATCGAGATACTCAATATCTAGCTAAAAAAATTATCAGGTTCACCCTTTTTGTTTTAAAGCATGGAGGGAAACTTCAACAATTCATCAAGCTACTCTACAATACGTTTAGACAATAGTAAATCGAAGATTTTTAAAAGGTTTTTCTAGATCTTAATTGTTACTTATCTCAGCCTCCAATCTTGAGCAATCTAGCCCGTAGGAAGTCTTTATGTATATATCAAATTGCTTCAAGTTTGATAATTAACTTTGCTTTAATTCAAGAGAATAATGGATTTCAACAACTAATCTATTTTGTTAATCTCACTGAAAAAGATGTAGAGCTAAGATACTCTCTTATAGAGCGTCTAACCCTAGCTTTACTTATGTTAACCTATCAGTTATACCAATATTCACATCATAGATGTGACAACCAATAAACCTATGAGGCACATCCTTCAACCAATAGATGATATAAATAGGTTGCAAAAGTGGGTAATTAAGCATAATGAGTTTGAACTTAGCTTCATTTCTTATTCATTTATCAAATCTCAAGTTCTTAAAGGCTTTTTAATGGAGAGAAACTCTTTTGATTCAAAACCTAAGACCCTTGTAAACTTTTGACAACCTTTTTTGATGGAGCTTTCATGTGTGAGTCTTGTAGCATTAGTTCAATCCTTCTTAGCTCTTAGCAAGTAAAGCTTAAAGGTGTTATCATAATTGTTTTCATTATCACCAACAAACAAGCTAACCATGAAGCCTTGATTGCAAGTCACTAGTTTGCTTGAGGGTGCAAATGAAGCATTTAAAAATCTTTAGTGGTTTCTAACTAACTAATATGTAGTGTCTTATTAAAAAGTAAATATTTACACTAAAATCCTATGAATACTTGCTTGGCCTCTTCTCCAAAAGTATGATACTATAGATCTATTTGTTATTCATTAAGAACAAAATCAAGAAGTGGATCTACTAGCCAATAATAGAGATTCTAGTGAAGACTTTTCTCTGCTTAAGAAGTTGAGTATTGAGTTACTAAATCGCCTAGTTCTTCGACTTAAAAGGCCTTTTTACTGATAAATCCCTATGACACTCACCTAAAGTTTTGGATTTTAACCATTATAAGGTTAGATATAAAAAAGGCAAGTGATACGTTCAATAATATACTTTGGCTGATTAAAAATATTACCAAAAATCCTATCTCAAGACATACACAAATGTGTTCATCTATGACATTTAAAATTTTATATCAAGTTAATAGTTATGTTTTAAAAAATTTTAGTAACTAAGACAATCTTAAATTAGTTTGACATATTATAAAAATAATTATATTATTTTGAAACATAATTCTTAGATGAAATCATTTGAGAGCATAAAATATTGAGCATTTCACTAAGTGAAGAAAAAAATGCAATCTTTTAAAACTTCTCCAAACATCCTTAATCATAAATTTAACATGTCACACTCCCTCTTGGTTGACATTATAAGAGCCCATCCATTACAAATGGTCTGATCTAAAATGAGGAGGTAATTACCCATCACTACGATGCCTTACAACTTTTTGTAGTGCTACCACCAAGGAGAAATAATAGTAATAATAATAATGACAATAATAATAATAATAAGGACAAGCTTGGCTAACCCATTTCTTGCATAAACTCTCTTATAATAGACAGAGGATAATCTTGATGAGAGAGAAAAGTTGTGATTATTTTCAATAAAAAAGACAAGAGATAAAGAAATTTGAGAAAGGGAGAGTGCCCATGAGAGGACACTTAGGAGCTAAGGGAGCTTCCAGAAGGCTAATCCTAATGAGAAGAGCATATTATTAAAAATTGAAGTAAATCCAAAACATATTTTTTCATGACAAATGAAGATGAGGGAGATGATGATAAGGGAAGAAAGAAAGTGTTTAGAAGAAAAACATCATTACAATATTATTAATAATTTAGGTGAATTCAACTAAGTTAGTTCTTATAACATTGATATGAATAAATTATCCCAAAATCAAGTCTTAGCTAACTACAAAATATTCTAGAATGTAGGTGTCACTTGTGACCCAAAGCCTACATTAGCATATAAAATTAACCAACTACTCAAGTTAAGCCAAATGACAAACAAACCCAAATTGACCAATGCTTAATTTGACACCAAGTTGATCAATAAAAATTGTGTCTCTTGAGATAAGTGACTAATAAAGTTCACTATTAAGTTTAATAAAATTCTTTTTACTCATATTTAATCATATTTGTGATACTTAGTCCCATAATTTGGTTTGATGCACAAATTTTATGGAACATAGCTTATGTTGAAGAATAATGATGCCATTAGATGATATTAATTGAGTAAATTAAATTGCAATCATGACAAACTCTAAATAAGTATAAAGAGTTGTTCTGGAACTAATTACATGATGAACAAAAGATATGAATATAACATAAAATAATATACATAAGATGTGATGAGCACATGATAATGATATGTGATGATGCATATATGATGCTGGACATATATCGATGAATTGAGATATTAGATATTTTGTAATCAATAATGTTGTGAGAACAAGCTAGAAAAAATTAATAAAATTATATTAAAAATATTTGTAACACTTTAATACGAATGATTATATTATTATACTTCTTAGTTTCATGTATTGAAAATTTAAAGATAAAATCAAAGTTTTGATTATAATAAAGTGCAATAGACATCAAAATCAAGCAATGATACAATTAATTGATATTATTTTATTAACATGAATGAGATATTTGTGACAATCAAGAAAAGCAAAACTCTTTAATTAGTGCATTGATATTTGTGACAATCAGGTCAGACAAAATCTTTTGATTGGGCACTAATAGTAATTTGTGAAAACAAGATAATGCAAAAGTATTTAGTTAAGCACTATGTATTAGTATTATTTGTAACAATTGAGTAGGTAAAACCTCTCATACTTGTTATCATTCTAGGCTTATCTTAGTTGCATATATTGATTTTCACATGTAAGCTTAAAAGACATGACAAAATAAGAGTTTTCCTTATAATCAAGTTTACAATTAAATGGATAGTTAGGAAGTAATAAGCCCATGAAAAAAGATGACAAAAATCAAGAATAAATTGTATGGGACATTTTAATAACAGGACATTTTTATTGTGATACTTGATAAAATAATGTGATACTTGATAACATTCTTATAGTTTATATGAAGCATGATGTCCCCATAATTGGATGGTTTTCTCTTATTCTTAATTGTTATTATGAAGTCTCATGCACTTGCTTTGCTTACATTCTCATAACATGATATTTTTTATTGTACTAATTGTTATGATTATATGAATATTTTTTTATTGATTTATATGAAGTGTCTTTTGATGTTATCTTATGCATTCTTAGCTTCTTTGAATGTTACATTAACATGAATCATTAAAGTTATATCAATTAAAAGATTAATTATAATATGTTTAGATAACATGGATTTTTGGCTAGAAGTTGTTATTTTTGACATAATAAGTATATGGCAGACTTGCCTCTTATTATTCAATGTTTTCTAAAGTGGAAAATTTATTTTTTTTCATATGTATATGTTGAGGACACCACTGGTCCCAAAGAGTATGGATGAAAAGTGTTGAGAAAAAGAGTTTTTAAAGAAATTTGAGTGCTTATGTATCTTTTTAATTGAAAACTCATCATTTGATCAACAAAATTATATTTGGTTACATATATATATAATTATCTTTGGTAGAAATAAATAATTAATAATAAGAATTAAGCCCTAGTGAACAAAGAAGAGGAAAAAATGTTAAAGAAACTAAGGCCATGACACCATCCTTTAGAAGTTAAAGATATGATCATGTTGATCCATTGAAGAGAGTGTGATGGACGTGCCTCTCGCTATAAACTTGCCATGAAGATTATGTATCAAGGATTTTTTTGACCAATAATGAAAAAAATATTACTTTATTTACCAAAAGGTGCAAAGGGTGTGAAGTTCATGCTCCCCTTTCATACTAATTATTCACAAAGATGGAAGAAATAATTATTTATTGGTTCTTGTTAGACTATGGTATGAATTTCCATTTTATATTTATAATTGCTAGAAATGGAAGAAGGTTCCTTCTCATGATGATGAACAACCTTTAAAAATGGATCAAAGTGAAGCGTCTTATTGGCAATACTATTAATAAGATTTAAAGTTTTCTTTAGACAAACATTTATATTAGGTTTAATATTTCCATAGGAATTGTTATAAATGATACAATAATGTTCCAATCTAAAGAATTTCCAGATTTATATGAAATGTAAGGTTGCTTTTTTAAGTATGCCTCAACTTCTCATCCTCACATAGATGGACAAGCCAAAGCAATGAACAAAGACATCTTAAAAATTCTAAAGCCCCGTCTTGATGATCAAAAAAGGTGGGTGGGTAGGTGAACACCTCGACATATTGTGAGCGCATTGAACTACACATTCTGCAAAGACGTCAGTTTTTCTAAGGATTCAAAGCTATAATCACTATCGAGGTGAATCTCTTCAAACCTTCAAAAGCTTGAACTTGAAACTAGCACATCAAAAGTTGAACCTAATCAAGGAAAAGTGTCTCAGAGACCATGTAAAGAAACTAAATATAAAGTAAAGTATGAAAAAATATTACATATTAAGAATTGTCCTTTCAAGGTCGAAGATTTTGTGCTTAGACAAAATAAGAGCTCTCAACACTAATAAAGCCTCCATAAGCATGCTCCAAACTAGAAAGAATTGTAGTTGATCAAGGATATTCTAGGACCAAATGTCTATCAACTTCATAAAGAGGAAGATGTTGAGCTCAAACAATCGAAGAGTATGGATCACTTAAAAAGGCTCTATATATGCTAAAAGTTACACACTTTTCTTCTTGTGCTAACACATCAAAGGTATTATTTGACTTTCCCTTAAGTTATCAATAAAATTTCATACTTAGCATCATGATTTTACATTCTCGAGATTTTGTTAACTTAAACGAAGTTAACTCTCTTTGTTTAATTATAATATTTAGATATCTTAAAAACTAATAAAATTGTACTTTAAAAGGATAGACTTATTTCAAGGCTAGCCAAAAAAATTTATCTTAAAAGAAGTCATCTCTTGAGATAATTCATCAATCAAAAGTTATTTGATGTCCTCCATCGAATTCAAAATTACTTGGGTTTTATTTCTTTCGGTAGAAAATCAACATAACTTTTCTCACTTGACATTGACAAATCAACTATTTAAGTTAATTACATCTAGTTTGTAGTTGAATATATTTCATCCTTACAAGTCAATGTTATTGATGATCATTCAATAATTGATATTCTCTTAAGAATTGAAAACCACAATGCAATTACATTTATTGTTAAGTTTTTTAACTTAACCTTATCGAGTATGGATCATCATTCGAGATATGAAATTCTATCAAGAAAATATAAATGAAATCTATGTGAGTGTACCTAAAACTTAGGCTTTGAACTTTTTTAGTCAAACCATATATCATCCAAAAGCCTAGTCTTGCACTGATATTAGGGCCAAACCTAATTCAATAAATCTCCAGTAGGTCAGAATAACTGGAAACATGAAACGTTTAAGAAGACATCCATATTTAGATATTATAGAGCTAGTTGACAAGTTCTTTTGATGTTTATTTATATAATTATATTTCATAAGTTAATAACCCATGAGAATAGGCCCAATAAAAGTTATTAGCATAATCAGTCCTAATCATTTCTTTATATTAATTGGTTTTTGAGTAATGCTCAAGTAATTAAAATGCAAGTGCCTTTTCATTACTTGAAATTACCAATTCAACTTGCTTTGGTTCACATCATTTGAATCAAATTTTGATTGAGTTAGACATTTATGTGAACTTTTTATTACATGGATCTTCATCATCATTCCATAGTAAGCATGCATTGAGAAGCATAAATCTTACTTTGTCTTTTTATTCCCTTCATTATTGTTACGTTATGTGAAGGCTACAAATGGCAAAAACAATTCTTCCTTTCCTTCCTAATTTCATCACTAACCCATGTATAGAGGTTGAGAGTTTTTCCCTTTTCATCTTATCTTGTTGCAAAGTGAAAATCTTATTTATAACTTCTAAGTATCTAAGTATTTCCTCTTTGATCATACATTCGCTTGGGAAAAAATGTTTGTTTCATCTTGTTAAGTTTTGACTTGTCATTTACTCTCGCTCCTTTAACCATGAAACTCACTCTTGGAGATTGGATTCTTCTATTTAATTCTTTTACCTTATGCTTAATCTTTTAACTAAAACACCAAAACTTAGAATCTTTTCAAGTAAGATAGCTCATTACAATGAATAAGATAGCTCATTACCATGACCATGTGTTCAACAAAAAGAAGCAATAAAAAAGGCATAATATGATAACTAATGGTACTTAACCCATTGCAGAGATAAGGAAAATACGAACCTTCAAGAAATGTGAAAACATGCATTGCAAATAGCATTAGTAGTTCGGTCATCAAACCATACTTTTCGTCGATGAAGATCACACAATACCACAAGTTACCTACTCGCCCTTAGTTGTTCCTCTCCGTTCAAACTAGAAATCATACATCAGTTATATTAATCAACAAAACTAAGAAAAATTAGCAAAAATAGAGTATATATGACATCACACACCTGTAGTAATGAGAAAAATAATTAAAAGCATAAACTTTAAAACATAATTAAAAGCATAAACTTTAAAACAAACAAGAAAAATCAATAACATGCTAGAGAACTTTAATTTCTGTATAATCATTGGAACAACATAACTCTTGCAATACTAAATAGTATTATGAAAAAAATTCCATTTTGGTTGTTTTAAGTTCATTTGGTTTAAGCCCATAAACTTTCATAGCTTTCATCTGGGCATATGAAGTTGGTAAAATATTTCACATAGGCCATTTCTCTTTGCTTATAGTATATACTTAAAAACCCCACTTATCCATCTCTCCTTCCCAATTCTTTTAGTTGACCTCTAGGCAACTCTATGGTGTATCTTCCATTTATCCAGGATGGCTCCCAACCATCTATTTCTATGACTTTTCCCTCTCCATTGTTCTCAAGGTAGCCAACCCATGGTAATGTATGTCCAAAATTGTGTTAAATCTAATGCTTAGGACTTCCAAAAAGCAATGTGTTATACTGTCTAAATACACTAAAAGATTAACAAAGATGGTTATATCAACAATGAGTTAATTGAAAAAGGTAAGGATTCCTACAACATCATGTATGGATATGTATAAAGAAATAATTTCAAGAAGCTAGAATTAAATCATAAATTTGACTAAGTTAATTAACATGATGATCCATAAGGAGATAAACATTACTATTGTTCAACAAACTAGGCACATTGTCAGAAAACCAATGTATTATGAATTTTAGGATTCAAACTTCAATACTCAAGTAAGAATTGAAATAGAAATGGGTTAGTACAATTTTGGATAAGTCTATGAAAGATAATATAATGAAAGTTTATTATGCACTTAAAGAGCTTAATGAAGAACATAAAATGATTGTAACAGTTTCTTATTATTACTTTAAGGAAAAAAACTTTTTCTTAATTATACAAGAGAATCATCATGAACTAAAATTAATTATTTATTATAATATTTCCCTCACATGCTGGAAAAGGCACTAGGAAAGGAAAAAAAAAAGAAGAAGCTAGCATTGGACATATTGAAATTATGAAAACCATATATAACAATGCAATAATGAGTTTATAAGGAGGCTTTATATTGATAAGGTATTAGAAAGAATAAAAAGAAATTAAAATTTCATATATTAAAAATTATTTCGCCAGCCTAAGGAGAACATATTAAAGATTTCTTAATTACAATCGAATTTCATTATGGCTAAGCTTTAAGTCCATGGATGTGTTGGTAAACTTAATTTCAAAAATGTTTTCTACCTGTGCACCAAAAGCATCAAAAAAATTTTGAAAATTTCTCACAACTCCCATTTTTGCACATAAAAAGATAATGCTCCATAAGTACTTTTGCACTTCTTCTTTCATCAAACTTTCTGACAACATAAGCTAAGAAAGACAGCTTCAATTTTACACTAATTATTGATGTAATTATAAAATTAAAGAGAAACAATTAATATGCATTTTGCTAATAATTCAATACCAATTAATAAGACTAAGCAAAGAGATAAAGCAAAATTAAGACTAAGCAAATAGATAAAACAAAACTGAGTCTATGAACAATGACTCTGAAGTTTAAATGGTATCTAATTTTTAGTTCTTGTAATAAATATGTGGAATTAAAATTTAGACAAGTAATTCCAAAAACATATTGATTGTAATAGTTATCATGAACAAAAGAAACAACACAAAATTTACTTATTTTGAACCTATACTTCAAAATGATAAAGAAAATTAACAAAAAATGTCACAAATATGATCCAAGCATTGAACAAATAGGATGAAAATTAAACATACTTCTCGGTGTTGTGTAATCAAAATATCACACTCAAGAATAAAGGCAAATTTATAAGATTATATGGTATCAAATGTCAATGTGTGAGTACAAACACACAAATAGAATAATTTCTTTGGAGATAAAGCTTTTAAGTTTGAAGAGTAACTTACTATAAAGGAGAAAGTTGGCATTCTACCAATTGAAGACAATTCTAAAGAAAATCAAACTAGATGGTTTTGTTATATTAAAAAGTTCACTTTGTGATTCTATAAGAGCAGTAGATTACTAAAATCTTTCCTATAAAAAAGTAAAAATATAGAACAAAAAAAATGACTATTAACTATTAGAAATAGCTTTAACAACTTTGGATCCAAAAGAAAAGCAATTAATGAATAGAAATAATAGCATCTTAGAATCAATGTATCTGACCTCACTTGATGTGTTAAAGGACTATTCTTGTTATTATAATAATGGAATATGAATTTAGTGTTGGCAGCCTAATCCTTTTTAATATTCGAATCTTGCCAAAGAAATATCCAGCCTCCCAAGAAATAGTTAAGATTCTATATTTAAGAAATGATGAGAAAAAACACCTGTTTTGTTCTTTACAGAGGGAATTCAAATTTTTACCTTGATCAACAGTTACAAAGGCCTAATCAAGTCTAACAAGTTATCAACAATTATAATCTTCTCTTAAAGCTTAATGAAGTGGAAGTTTCCATTTCTCTCCGATGCCCAGTTCAAAATAAAACTTTAACCAGTACAAACAAAAAGTATTTCCACCAACTAAAATGCTAAACAGAAACATGTTGAATAATGGTAAATTGAAGTATACAAAGCACTATTACAGATTCGTGTAAAAATAAAATTAAATAACGAACCTTCTTATTGACAAGGAGGATGATTGCTTGTGCTAGATTGGAATGAAGGGAACCGGGAGGGTCCGATTTTTGGATTGAAGGAGATGAGAGAATAATGAGGAAATTCAGTGAGTCGTTAGAGATAGTATGGGGTCATGTGCACCAGGAACATCGTGAGGTCACCGAGATCCTTTGAGACCACCAAGTCCGATGACGAACTAAGCACGGATTGCTGAAGGAAGAGATGTAGGGTCGATTCGAAGTGGAAGTAGATATAGAGAAGCTCCGCCTTGTATCCTTCTGGGTATTTCTAATAAAATAGTTTTTACTTGATATTTTGGTATTCCTAATAAAAATATTATAATTCTTACCTAATTTGATAATAATGAAAGTTACACTCATTCTCTTGAGTATATTGGAATGCAACATTCTCATAAACTTTATCTCTCGTGTTACATTCATATGTTCTTGATTTTCTTATATTATATTGCTTTAATTTGTATCATTATAAGTTTAATAATTATTTACTTAATAATAAAATAACAGCTTATGATTATTTCTGCTCTTTTATTTTGATATTTCTTAATAATAAAATATGAGGTCTTATTAAGATGAAACAAAACTCATTAAACTCGACTTCATGGGAACCATCAAATTAAAAATTCTTTCTTTATTATTTTTAAATATTTTATTTTCAATCATTTTGTCACTCTTTATGAGGATTGTATTTTCTACCTAATTTGATGATAGGCAAAGTTACTCCAACAACTAAATCAACTTGAAATTAAATGTTCCTATACAATTTATCTCAATTCTTTAAATTGTTTGCTTTGATTTTCTTATATCTCTATGAAGCTCTAAATCTTCTCTCTTGTAACCTTATATCACTATAGTCTTGTTGTATTACATTATTTTAATTTATCTGACTTTAGCTGTAACATAAATTTACATAATATTAAAATAATGATTAATAATTACTTTTATTTAATTACTTTGGTAATTTCAAAAATTTATGAAAAAGTTTCAATGGAGATGAAACAACTACCATTATTGTCATCTTATAGAGTTCCAATCAATTAAAATTTCATTTCTTATAATTTTAAAAAAATATTTTCAAAAGTGTTTATATGCTTTGCAAGTCATTTCAATCCAAACCTCATGTGATAGTCAATCATACAACACTAGAACTTCTTAGAATGTTTGATCACAATTTTTCTATAATATTTATCAATTTTCCACAAATTTTGTATTTAATTTGGTTATATTATTTATTAACTTTACATCTCCTCCAATATGACCATTTAATCACTTTTATTAGTTGTAATACTTTATTTTAATTGAAGTTATTTCAATTATAATATATATTTACTTATTATTATGATGATACTTTATTATTATTTATGGTTATTTGTTTCTGTAATTCATATTTTCTATAAAATGTGTTTTGAACGAGATGAAAAAAAAAGTTGGTTTTATTTGTCTCAATATGCTATATCTAATTAAATATTTATTTTAATATTTTTATATTTTTTTTATTATATTTTTTTCTTGCTTTATAAGATATTCTTACACATACTTGATTACATCATTGAGGATGTTATACTTGATCTCCTTAGTACCTTGGAGGATAACTTTACCATGCAAGTTTTTTAAATAATTTAGCTCATTTGATCAAAGATTTTTCTTTAGTTTGGATATATTATTATGAAACTCTAACTCTACTATGGTGTGACATTTACATAGTTTTTATTTAGATATTATAAATTCTTTTAGTTTATCTTATTTTAGCGTTATTATATATTTATCAAATATTAAAATGCTAATTTATTTTTATTCACGCTTATTTAAATTGATATTTTATAATAAATCAAAACAAGTTCTAATTGAGAAATATCAAACATCATCACCTTTCCAGTTTAATAATTTTATAAATGTAAATATTTTATTATCCATGGTTTTGCACACTTATAAGATATTTTGATTCTTACAAGGTTGTTGCATAAGTCCTCCATAGTATTTTTGAATGCAACTTTTTTGAAATAATTTATCTCATTTCATAAAAAAAATTTCATTATATTATGGTGAAACTCAAATTCTCTACACATGTATATTTAATATCGCTTAGATTTTGTTATATTATAATTTTTTTAATTTATTCCATTAGTATTTTGGAATACAATTTATCTGATATAGTTTATCTCATTTCTTGACATATTTTACTCTTATTTAGTTATATTTTTATGAAACTCAAATTATCCACTCATGTAAACTTAACATCACTTTAATTTGGTCGTATTTTATTGTTGCTATTTCTAAACTTTTTAAAATATTTTATTTTCTGACCAAGTTGAAATAACTATTATTGAATTTTAAAATATTTTATTTTCTAAGATTTTTTTTGTCTTTTTATGATATTTGGATTTGTGTCATATTTGGATTTCTTGAAATGTTTCACTTTTATTTGGTTATATTTCAATGAAACTCAAATTATCCACTGATGTAAACTTAACCTCACTTTTATTTGGTCATATTTTATTATTTCTATTTTTAAACGTTTTAGCATTAATACATATTTACTTTTATTTGTCTTTACAATTTACGATAATTCCTAGCTAAGTCTGAGCAAGAAAAAATAAATATTATTGAACTCGTCTACACGAAATCTATTTTATTAAATATACATTTTTGAATTTTAAAATATTTTATTTTCTAAATTTTTTTCCTTTTTAAGAAATTTGGATTTGTATAATTGAACACAACTTTCTCGTAAAATTTATCTCTTTTCTACAAATGTTTCAAATTGAGTGGGCTATATTGTTATGCAACTCGAAATTTCCTATCATGTGCCATATATATCATTTATCTTTGGTTTTGTTACATAACTTTTATTTGTATCATCCTCGCTTTAATATATCTTCATTGAATATTTAAATAATAAATATTATTATTTGTGATTATTTATATTGATAGTTTGTAGTACTACTAAATAACGCTTGATTAAGATTAAAAAAACTTTGTTAGTCTCATCTCACTGAGCTCTCTTTAATTAAATATTTTGTTTTTATATTTTTAAATATTTTTTCTAAGATTTTTGCATGTTTTAAAATATTTTTTGATTTATAAATGACTTGATAATCGAGGATACCATACCTTATCACCTCAGAATCTTAGAATGTAATTTTCCTATACAATTATCTTATTTCTTCAAATTGTTTGTTTTGATTTAGTTATATTACTATATAACCTTAAGTCACCACTCATATGAGGATACATCTCTTTGATTTGGTTAGATTATGTTGATTTGATTTATCTCTTCTCTAATTTAATATATGTTTTCTTAATATTGAAAAGTTTTATTGTTATTATTATTTATTATTTTATATTTTTATAACAAAAGTCATTGGAGTCATTTAAACAAGCTTTACCTAATTAAAATTTCATTTATATGTTTTTGAATCATTTATTTTTAATAGTTTGGCATGCTTTATGAAACATTTCTATTCATATCTTATTTGATGATCACAGATGTTACACAATCTCCTTAAGTTTTTTGAATGCAACTTTCTTAAACATTTTAATTTTTTTCTTTAAATTTTTTTTCTTTCTTTTGTTATGTTAGTATCAAAATATAGTCTTCTTTTGTGTGAGCTCTATCTTGCATTGATTCGGTTATATTACATTGTTTCATTTTATCTCATCTTTGCTTTAATATATATTTATTTAAAATTGAAATAACATTTTGTAAATATATATATGGTTATTTTTCTTGATAATTCACAATAATCCTATACAAATGCCTAATCAAAATATAACAAATATGATTAGCCTCATCTCAAAGAGCTATTTTCATTTTAATATTTATTTTTATATTTTCAAATGTTTCAGAATTGCTTAGGAGACATTTTGATTTATATCTTATTTGAGGAACCATGATGTTACACACGATTTCATTTGATTTGGTCATGTTATATTTTTTAATTTCTCATATTTTAGATTTATGAAATGTTGAAATATTAATTAATTTATTTTTTTATAGTTATTTAAATTAGTATTTTTGAAGTAATTCAAAATAGGGAAAGATTGAGAGAGAACAAACTTGGTTACAATCCTCCCTATAAATTTTTGTCTTAATAAATATTTTTTTAACTATTCAAAATATTTTCATTTTTAAAATTTTTTAATTGATTTTATTTGATTTTGTTTTATTATATTTTTAATTGATCTTATTTCAGATTTATTACAAATTTATTAAATTTTAAAATATTAATTTATTTAAAGAATTAAAGATGTAGGATTTTTGTAAACAAAAAATTGTAAAGTATTAAATTTTTTTGAGTAACCTAAATTTCTCTGATTTTGGTTTTATTAAAACACTGATGTGTATTTGGTTTACCTCTTTTAGCTTCAGGAAAAAGAAAATGATTAGTGGAAGCCTGATCGGGGATAGTGGGTGATTGTAGACATAGGTTTCGGTTGAGGTACCTAAAAACTCTTGTGTGTATTTCGTTTATTTTTGAGAAATTTTATTTCAGCAATAAAAAGATTTTAAGGCCAAAAAGTTTTTTTTTACTAATTTTTGGAAATTAAAATTTTCTTTAATAAACAATTCACTCATCCCCTCTTATTCGCTATGCCTCAAATGTTTTACAATAAGTTGGACATCTACTTGGTTTTATTGGACATGTTAATTACCTATTGAAATATGATCATTATGTTGTTTCATATATTTGGCTTCACATTAAATTGATTTCGAAGGTTAGGCATATTTTTTCAATTGTTTTGGATACGTGAGCATACCAAATGTTCTAAAACATAATGTATCTATTTAATCTTTTATAAAAAGTAGATTTCAAAATTAAAGTATTAAGAAAAAATAAAAAAATAGAGGATGTGACACCCGATCCCAAGAAAAGCATGCTCGGTCACCACAACTATGCTCCAATCTTATGTAAATCAAGCAACATGATTACATTATTATACATGTGTTGCAAAGAGAAAAGATGATTAATAAGGAAACAATTGATAACATTTGAGATTAATAATAGGATTCAATTATTAGACAAGTTAACTAAGCTATTTAATGAAGTAATCTAAAGCATACATCATCCTCAAGAAGTTGGTTATTAAGGGTCATATATTTGACGCTTACAAGGATAACATACTTGATTGTCAAGACAACCTTATTTAGTTTCGATAAAGGATTATAACAATCTCTTCAATAATCTTTACTATAAAATAATAGCTTTATTTTCCTAAACAAAAAACTTATAATATTATCCAAATTATCCATTTAGGTACAAGGTCTTAAACTAATACCTAAGCCACCAAATGCAAAGTATTAAAGACACTAAATAATGCAATGAGCCTATATCCAATAAGTATTTTGAACATCCTACACATTGTAATGGAACTGTATATTCATATAACATGAGGTTAAAGTTTTAAGAAAACTCAATATTATTTTTTATTTAATTTTAATTAATCTAAACTTATTTTAAATATCTTTCCATAACTTAAAATAAAATTTATATGTTATATTTCTAATATAAACTAGTTCACATGCTATTTGTATGATTTAATATATGTACCTTATCAAAAAATAATCAAATAAAAGATCCAAAAAAATTTTAAAAATATGAGCCAATGTAATACAACTACTTCTTATCAAGATAACTATGTCATATATCAAAATACATAATAAAAAAATGGCTTATAAGTTATCTTAATTTAAGAATAAATTATCTTTTTGTGCTAAACCATTAACATGAAGACTTACCTCATCCTCCAAATCCGTGGAAGATGTAGAAGTGGAATCCAAATCACATTTGGTGGTTTTTAAGTCCATGGGTTCTTCCTTCTTCCTTTCATGCTTTAACTTGCTTGTAGAAGCCTCTTTCGTAAGTCTCCTAGTCATCTCTATTTTGGCTAACATGTTTTCCAAGGTGTTCATCCAATGAAAGTTTGTTGACATCTCTAGCCGCTTTAATAGCCGTTACAGGGAGATCATATTCCTTTGCAAGGATTCTCAAAATTTTCTTGACTAGGTCACCATTTTGAAATGCCCTTCCAAGATTTATGAAGCCAATGGTTACGTCATTAAACCTTAAAAACATACTTTTAGTACTCTCACCAAGATTCATTCTAAAAAACTCATAGTCATGGGTGAGGATGTTGATCTTCGTCTCTTTCACTTGTGAGGTGCCCTCATAAGTTATTTTGAATTTTTTTCACACCTCAACTGCCATATGAAAATTTATAATTTGTGTAAATTCACTAGAGAAATTCCACATTGAAGATAGTTCAATGACTTAGCATTCGATCGAGCCAATGTTTTATGCTCAACATTAAGCTCACTAAAGGGCTTGACTACATTAGTAAAAGAATTTCTACGATGCTCACAAGGTATAGTCATAACTTCCCATAATTCTAAGTAGATAGATTGAATAAAAATTCTAAAAAAGTTTTTCCATTATAAGTAAAATTCTCCTATAAACAAGAGAGGTCGAATTGAAGAAAAACCTTCAGACAAGGATGCACCCATATCACCCAATGACGAAGCCATAAAACTAAAAAAAACAAAACCACAAAGATTGTGAGAAAGCCTTCAATTAGCACAAGTGGATCTCCCACATGATATTACTCGTGTAATTTGGGATTCTTCTCTCTGATTCCAATTGATGTTCTTTTGGCTTAAGACAATCCCACAAAAGTGGGGTGAATTGTGGTAAATAAACTTTTTTTCGATTTTTGGTTTCAATTAAGACTTAAATCTTTTAAGCTAGAATAAGAAAGAATAGTATACAAAAGATTTCTAAGGTGGTTTGACTCAAAATCGAGCCTACATTAACCACCAACTGGTGTTGGAAAAAGAACACTAAAAACATCAAATTACAAGCGAGGTTTTTCATACGGTTTACCTCATATCTACTGTGGCTTTTACCTACGGCTAATCCCCAAACATACTTGAGTTTTTCAGGGCTTAACTCAAACGCCAAGCTTTTGCAAAATTGCTGAGATGCCCTTATCCCAAAGAAAGAAATACCAAAAATGGACAAATCTTAAGAAACTTTTAAGAGAAATATGAGGCACACACAATACCAAAAAGATGGAGGAATAGAGATTGAAAAATAATGGAAGCAAAAACCTCCAATTTCGGGTTCTTTGCAGCTTTCACTTTGTGACTTTGCAAGCACCGTATGCACTTAGAATTGCTTGATATTATGATTTGAAAGCTTTGAAATCTTAGCAATGGTAACCTCTAGGAGTTCTTCATCATTTCCTCTTTATAGAGCTTAATTTGAACTCTAAATCCACTCTCAATGGTTCTATAATAAACTAGCTCTTTGGGTAACAGACACAAAGCAGTCACCATTCGATTTTGATCCAGAAATAAATGTTTCTGATTGAATCTCGAATTTATCGTTGGAGATCAATCCTGGCCATTGGATATAGGCAGCCTTGATCTGGGCCATTGGATGGCGCGTTGGTTGTCCTACAAATATTAAAACAATTTGTCCAAAAATAACCTAAAATAAAAACTTACTGCAGTAGTTCTGCATCCTCTTGTAGATCTGACTCGGTTTTGAATCTCCTGCTTGGTGGTTTACTCTGTTATCATGCAGGAATTTGCCTTGACTAATCTAAGTCGTCTAATTGCGCCTACCCTTCCACCTTCTTTGATAATCGAATGAAAGTTTAGCCCAACATTGTCCAAATGTCTTTGCCATGGCTCTCTATAACACTTTCGGTTCATTTCTCTCTCGAGCAGTTTGGGGTTTGCTCCCCCTCCCTAGACGAAGATTTCATCACTTGCTCCTGTTCAGATTGAATTCACGCTTGCTCTAGTCAGCTTTCTCTGTGGGCTGAGTTTGCACTTGCTCTGTTCAGCAGCGGTGGGCTGATTTCTTAGTTGTTCGATTAAACAGCTCTTCCTGCGGCCTTTGGGCTTCGCTCGCCCTTTCTAGGTCTATTAAATAATTTTTACTTTATTTTTTTTAAATACTTAAAGGCTGGTCGGTCCAGTCGTTGGGTTGGGTCAACCCGCCCTACGCTACAGCCAAAATTCTAGAGACTAAAGTTGTTTTATAGTATTTTGTGACATTTTTTGTGCAAAAATTTTGAATATAAGTATACCAAAATTATTTTATATTATGATAGTATTACAAGTGTGCTAAATGACTATTACAAGAAATTCATGAAAAATTATTCTAAATAATTTTAAAAAATCAAATACCGATGTCTATACTTTTCATTAATAATGCTTGGCCCAAAATCAATATTCAAAAATTATTAAACTTATAAAATTTTCAAATATTAATACTACTAGTGTGCAACATCATCTCAAAATTTGGACAAATCAAATTCAAGAAAAATAAAGAGATACTCAAGTACAAAGATTTTGGTGCATGCCTTCAATTTTCTTGAAGCTTGCCATCACTCTAAGAGTCTTGAAGACCATTATTTTAAACATTTAAAGTTCATGGCTTGACTTAATTGAATAAAACAATTTTACTTAAAGCAAGCCCATATGAGACAAACATTTATGCTTGACTCATCAAACAAAAATCATTCTCTTTACTTTCACTACTACAAAAACATCAACTATATGATTCCTCATCATGTTGTATAATTGGCATCTCACTAAATCATTGTTATTAATTCTTCACTTATTGTATCATATGGCCTCTCCATCAAATAGTAGGATTCCTTCAACTCCCTATATATGGTTATTAGAAGCCTATCTTACTCTTTGACCTTTATCTAATCATATTGTATAAGAATCCCATGGTATAGTATGATCACTCCAACTATGATATGACGACATTGTTGGACCACACAATAAGCTTTCTTCTTGAACCAAATTAACTCTAATTGTATTATATATTTTCTCGATTGTATGATATGTTTATTAACTCCGTAAACAAATTATTGATAATCATATTGTATATTGAGTCTAATCATATAGTAGAGTCACCTCCAAACAAAACCATAAGGCTTAAATTCAACTATATCTTACTATAAGACAACTCTAAGCCCCCATAATTAATTATCATAGCATTCTTAACTTGTACAATAAAATAAAACCACTATTTCCTTTATAAAAATGAATAAATTAAAAAAAATATATAATTTCAACCTTTTTTTATTTTCACTCATTATAGTAGCTTTCTAGTACGTTCTTCCCCTTCTTGATTCTTATAATAATAGTAAGTCTCTTTTTTTTCTTCCTTACTGCTCTCCTTATGACCAACACAATTTTTTTCTTCTCTTTCTTGTTGTCTCTTGAATTGAGACTTTCTTCTTCCCTCTTCACTTTAATTTCTCTTTTTCTCCTTCTCTTCCTTTATTTCTCTTTCATTAGCTGCATCTCTAAACTATCTAAAACATCTAGTAATAACTTATTTAACACTAATCTTATTAAAGATTATTAGCTTAAATTAAAAAATATCTTTTACCATTTGTTTTTGCCAAATTTTGTGCTAAACCATTAACAAGAAAACTTACCACATCCTACAAATCCATTGAAGAGGTAGAAGTGGAATCCAAATCACATTTCGTGGCTTTGAATGCCAGTGGTTCTTCTCCTTCCTTTCATGCTTTAACTTGCTTGTAGAAGCCTCTTCCTTAAGTCTCCTAGTCATCTCTATTTCAATAGTGAGAAGTTCCCACAGGAGTTCATCCAATGAAAGTTTGTTGACATTTTTAGCCGCTTTAATAGCCGTTGCAAGGAGATCGTATTCCTTTGGAAGATTCTCAAAATTTTCTTTACTAGGTCACCATTTTAGAATGCCCTTCCAAGCTTTATCAACCCATTTTTTACGTCATTAAATCTTAAAAACGTGCTTTTAATACTCTCAACAGGATTCATTCTAAAATGCTCATAGTCATGGGTGAGGATGTTGACCTTCGTCTCTTTCACTTATGAGGTACCCTCATAAGTTACTTCGAGTTTTTTCAACACCTCAAATGTCCTATGCAAATTTATAATTTTTGTACATTCACTAGGAAAAATTCCATACTAAAGATAATTGAGGGCCCTAGCATTCAATTAAGCCAATGTTTTATGCTAAACATTAAACTCACTAAAGGGTGTGACTTCATTAATAAAAGAATTTCTAGGAAGTTCACAAGGCTTAGTCATAACTCTCATAATTCTAATTCGATAGATTGAATAAAGATTCTAAAATGAATTTTTCAATATAAGTAAAATTCGCCTCTAAACAAGGGAGGTCAAATTGAAGAAAAACCTTCACACAAGATTGCACTAATACAAACAAAGAGGAAGCCATAAAACCAAAATCACAAAACCACAAAGAATATGAGAAAGACTTCACATAGCACAAGTAGATCTCCTATTTGATGTTACTCCCATAATTTGGGATTCCTCTGTCTGATACTAATTGAAGTTTTTTGTGCTCAAGACAATCCCACAAGATAGGTGTGAATTGTGGGAAAAAAAATTTTCTTTCGATTTTTGGTTTCAATTAAAACTTAAACCTTTTAAGCAAGATTATGAAAGAATAGTACACAAAAGATTTTTAAGGTGGTTCTACTCAAAATCGAGCCTACATCCACCATAAATCGGTGTTGGGAAAAGAACACTAAAATCACCAAATTACAAGCGAGGTTTTTCGTACAATTCACTTTAAACCTACTTGGGATTTTACCTACGGCTAATCCCAAATCTACTTGAGTTTTTTTGGGCTGAACTCACACCCCAGGCATTTGCACAATTGTCAGGATGCCCTTACCCTAAAGAAAGAAATACAAAACATTTGCAAAACTTAAGACAATTTTAACAGAAATATGAGTCACACATAATACCAAAAAGAAGAAGGAATAGTGATTGAAAAATAGTTGAAGCAAAAACCTCTAATTTTGGGTTCCTTCTTGCAGCTTTTACTTTGTGACTTTGGAAGTACCGTATATAGTTAGAATTGCTCAATATGGTAATTTGAAGGATTTTAAATCTTAGCAATGATAAACTCTAGGATTCTTCATCATTCTCTAATTATAGAGCTTAATTTGAGCTCTAAATCCACTTCCAACTTTTCTAAAATGAACTAGTCGTTTGGGTAACGGACACATAGCATTCATCGTTTGATTTAGAGTCTGAAATGGATGTTTTTGATTGAATCCCGAATTTATAATTGGAGATCAATCATAGCTGTTGGATCTAGGCGGCCTTAATCTAAGCCATTAGATGGCGCATTGGTTGTCCTACATATATTAAAACAATTTGTCCAAAACTCAATTAAAATAGAAACTTACTGCAGTGGTTGCGTATCCTTTTGCAGATCTGGCACGATTTCGAATCTCCTGCTTGGCATTTGACTCATTTATCATGTAGCAATTTACCTTGATTAATATAAGTCGTCCAACTGTGCCTACCCTTCTACTATCTTTGACAATCAAAAGGAAGATTAGCTCCACATCATCCAACTGTCTTTGTCATGGCTCTCTATAACACTTTCGGTTCATTTGTCTCTCGAGTAGTTTGGGGTTGGCTCCCCCTTTCCTAGACAAAGATTTCATCACTTGGTCCTGGTTGGCTTTATTTCACACTAGCTCTGGTCAGCTTTCTCTACGGGCAGAGTTTGCACTTGTTCTGTTCTGCAGCTGCAGGCTAATTTCTCACTTGTTCAGTTCAACAACCCTTCCTACGTCGTTTTGTCTTCGCTCGCCCCTTCGGGGTCTATTAAATATTTTTACCTTATTTTATTTTTTAAGTACTTAAAGCCTGGATAGAGCGGCCGTCGGTTCGGGTCTACCCGCCCATTGCTACAGTGAAAATTCTCCAGACTAAAGTGTATTTATAATGTTTTGTGAGAATTTTTTGTGCCAAAACTTTGAGTATAAGCATATCAAAATAATTTTATATTAGAATTGTATTATAAGTGTCCTGATAGACTATGAAAAGAAATTCATGAAAAATTATTCCTAAATAATTTTAAAAAATGAAACCCTGATGTCTATACTTTTCATTAATAATGCTTGACCCAAAAATAAAAATTCAAAAATTATTAAACTTATTACATTTGCAAAAATTAATACTACTATTGTGCGACATCATCTCAAAATTTGGATAAATCAAATTCAAGAAAAATAAAGAGATATTCAAGTATAAAGATTTTGGTACATGCCATCAATTTCCTTGAAACTTACCATCACTCCAAGAGTCTTGAAGACCACTATTTTAGACATTTAAAGTTCATGTGTTTACTTAATTGAATATTAATAATTTTACTTAAAACAAGCCCATATGTGATATAATCATTTAAGCTTGACTCATCAAACACAAGGGTATAACAATCTCCCCCTTTTGATGATGACAAGACATAAATCTTTTAAATACAAAAATATGACAAAGAAAATAGAAATAAATTTTTGAGGAGGAAATTAAGAATTAACGTGCTTCCCCTATCTTGATGCTCCCCTTAACTCCTAACTATTCTGCCCCTTTGACACCATCAAAAGGGAGTGAACCCTAAGTAATGTCTAAAATTCCTAATTGTTCTCTCAATGTTTGAAATTGCACTGATGGTAAGGGTTTGGCAAAACTGTCAACCAATTCAAGCTTAATGGCAATATGCCCTAATTCTTCTAATCTTTTGGCCACTTGGTCTCTAATAAAGTGATATCTAACCTCTATGTGCTTATTCCTAGAATGATGACCATGATTCTTGGCTAATGCTAATGTCCTATTGTTATCAATTCTAATAGGTATATGTGTGACTTCTAAATCATAGTGTTGAAGTTGTTGTCTTATTTGAAATCCTTAAAAAAGTAAAGTTATATCACCGATGATGCTCATTTATTATTCTTTAGTGATAATATTTCCAAATTCTCTACATTTCTTTTTTTGCACTACCAAAAATAATATCATCAACATAAATCTAAATAATTAGTCAATCATCTCCTAATGATCAAATCTTTTGGATGTGAGGTTGCAAATTTCCATGCTCTATGTAAATTTTTTTCTTTTTCTACTTCAAGATTTTCTAATTTTTCTTCATTCTTATTCAAATCTAAGTTCCTTACTAAATTTATTTCATCTTCTAAATACTTCTCACTAACTAGTTGGATAGACTCATCAAATGCAATATATATTATTTCCTCTATCTTATGAGATTCTGGAGTAAAAATTCTATATGCTTTTCTAATAGATGAATACTTAAGATGTGGATTTTTATTATCTTCTTAGTTTTGACTGTATAATGTGTGAAATCTAAATTAGAAATATACCACTAAATTAAATCATCAATTTAAGTTATATAAATATCCTACACCTATCCTAAAATGTTTCCTAATATTTTGGAGACATTTTCTCCTAGTCTTCTAAGTTCTACTCTTAAGAACCCAAGAAAGCTTGGGTTGAGCACTAAATGGAGCTTACATGTTCTAGTTCTTAATAATCCATCTAAAATTTTTTTTTTTGTGAATATATATTTCTTCTAAAAAAGTAATCTTTCATAGTATGTTTAGGTTTACAACAATAAAAAAGTAATATTTGATGGCCTAGGCATGCTTATGTATTTAGGTTTTCAAAATTGATGACATGTGAAGAACAATAAGCATGTGAAGCATAAGAAGTACGTGAAGTTTTTCTAACTCTAGCATGCTCAAACAATCGTATTTTCTTTAAAAAGTAAAATATCATGCTTTAAAGAATTATTCTCAATGATAAGGGAAGCCTTTTTGTCACATATATGTTTATTTTCTATTCTTTTCTTTTCATCTTCTTTTATAACAAAATAAAGTAATTCTACTTTTTCTTTGCAAGCCTTTTTAAATTTTTTATGAGCACTCATTAAAGAAGTCGTTGCATTCAATATTTCAATATAATTACTTTCTAAAATATCTTTTGTCCAAGTTCTTACCTCATTTTCTTCTTCTTCACTTGAAGATATTAAAGATGCCTCATTTTCCATAAAATAAATCATCCTTTCTTCTCCTCTACTTGAGCTTGAAGCATTTAAATCTTCAGAAGCACTTCATGTAGCTTGAAAAACTTTTTTTTCTTCAAGCTCTTCTTCTACTTCTTCTTTTCTGCTTTCATATGCTTGTTCTTAAGTTTTTGGCATTCTGGTTTAATCTGACGTGTTTCACCACACTCAAAACAAGTTGGTGGCCTCTTGCTCTCCTTGTTTCTCATCTTCCATTTCCTATTAAGAAAACTTTTTTCCAAATTTTTTGCTAAACCATTAACTTGAAAACTTACCTCATCCTCCAAATCCATGGAAGAGGTAGAAGTGGAATCCAAATCACATTTGGTGGCTTTAAAGGCCATGGGTTCTTCCTTCTTCCTTTTATGCTTTAACTTGCTTGTAGAAGCCTCTTCTATAAGTCTCCTAGTCATCTCTATTTTTGTAGTGAGAAGTTCGCCAAGGAGTTTATCCAATGAAAGTTTGTTTACATCTTTAGCCAATTTAATGGTCGTTGCAAGGGGATCATATTCCCTTGGAAGGATTCTCAAAATGTTCCTTACTAGGTCACCATTTTTGAATGGCCTTCAGCATTCCAAGATTTATCAGCCCATGTTTTACGTCATTAAATCTTAAAAACATGATTTTAATACTCTCAACAAGATTCATTCTAAAATACTCATAGTCATGGGTGAGGATGTTGATCTTTGTCTCTTTCACCTGTGAGGTGCCCTCATAAGTTACTTCGAGTTTTTTCGACACCTCAACTGTCGTATGCAAATTTATAATTTATGTACATTCACTAGGAGAAATTCTACAATGAAGATAGTTCAAGGCCCTAGCATTCAATTGAGCCAATACTTTATCCTCAACATTAAGCTCACTAAAGGTCTTGACTTCATTAGTAAAAGAATTTTTAGGAAGTTCTCAAGGCTTAGTCATAACTTCTCATAATTCTAAATCGATAGATTGAATAAAGATTCTAAAACAAATTTTCCAATATAAGTAAAATTCACCTTTAAACAAGCAAGGCCGAATTGAAGAAAAACCTTCACATAAGGTTGCACCAATATCAACCAAAGAGGAAGCCATAAAACCAAAAATCACAAAACCACAAAGAATGTGAGAAAGCCTTCACTTAGCACAAGTGGATCTCCCATGTGATTTTACTCATGTCATTTGGGATCCCTCTCTCTGATACCAATTGAAGTTCTTTGTGCTTAAGACAATCTCACAAGAGGGGGGGGGGGGGGTGAATTGTGGTTAGTGAAATTTTCATTTGATTTTTTGTTTCAATTAAAACATAAATATTTTAAGCAAGAATAAGAAAAAATAGTACACAAAAGATTATTATAGTGGTTCGACTCAAAATCGAGCCTACATCCACCTCAACTAGCGTTGGGAAAAGAACACTAAAATCACCAAATTACAAGCGAGGTTTTTCATGCGATTCACCTCAAACCTACTGGGGACCTAAACCTACTTGAGTTTTTTTGGGCTGAACACAAACCCTAGGCTTTTGCAAAATTATCGGGATGCCCTTACTCCAAAGAAAAAAATATAAAAAATTGGCAAAACTTAAAAAAATTTTAAGGGAAATATGAGGCACACATAATACGAAAAAGAGGGAAGAATAGAGATTAAAAAATAGTTGAAACAAAAACCTCCAATTTCGGGTTCCTTCTTTCAGCTTTCACTTTGTGAATTTGGAAGCACCGTATGCACTTAGAATAACTCGACATTGTGATTTCAAATCTTTGAAATCTTAGCAATGCTAACCTCTAGAAGTTCTTCAACATTCCCTATTTATATAGCTTAATTTGAACTCCAAATCCACTCCCAACGGTTATAAAATGATCTAACATTTGGGTAACGGACACAAAGCAGTTCATCATTCAATTTCGAGCCTGAAATGGATGTTTCTGATTGAATCTTGAATTTAGCATTTGAGATCAATCCTTGCCGTTGGATCTAGGTGGCCTTGATTTGGGCAATCGGATGGTGCGTTTGTTGTCCTACATGTATTAGGATAATTTTTTCTAGAAATCAACTAAAGAAGAAACTTACTGTAGTGATTCCATATCCTCTTGTAGATTTGGCTTGGTTTGGAATCTCCTGCTTGGCGTTTTACTCTGTTATCATGCAGTAATTTACCTTGATTAATTTATGTCGTCCGATCGCGCCTACCCTTTCGTCTTCTTTGACAATCGAATGGAAGTTTAGTCCCACATCATCCAAATGTCTTTTCCATTGCTCTCTATAACACTTTCGATTCAATAGTTTTTCAAGACGTTTTAGGTTGGCTCCCCTTCTCTGTGGGCTGAGTTTGCACTTGTTCAATTCAGCAACTGCGTGCTGATTTCTCACTTGTTCCGTTCAACAGCTCTGCCTGTGGCCTTTTGGCTTCGTTTGCCCCTCTCGGGTCTATCAAACAATTTTTGCATTATTTTAATTTTTAAATTCTTAAAGCCTGGACGGATCAGTCGTCGGGTCGGGTCAATCTAAACAACTCTATAGTAAAACTTTCTGAGACTAAAGTGGTTTTATAGTGTTTTGTGAGAATATTTGTGTCAAAATTTTTAATATAAGTATACCACAATAACTTTATGTTATCATAGTATTACAAGTGTCCTAAATGACTATGAAGAGAAATTCATGAAAAAGTATTTCTAAATAATTTTAAAAAATAAAATACTGATGTCTATACCTTTCATCAATAATGTCTGGCCCAAAAATAAAAATTTTAAACTTATTAAAATTATTAAAATTATAACATTTTGAAATATTAATACTACTAGTTTGCCCCATAATACCAAAATTTGGACTCATAAAATTCAAGAAAAATAAAGAAATATTCAAGTATAAAGAGTTTGGTGTATGTCTTCAATTTCGTTGAAGCTTGCCATCACTCCAAGAGTCTTGAAAACCACTATTTTAGACATTTAAAGTTCATGGCTTTACTTTATTGAATATTAACAATTTCACATAAAGAAAGCCCATATGAGTTATCAACATTTATGCTTGACTCATCAAACCAAAGTGTGTAACAGAAAACTCAATATTGTTTTTTATTTAATTTTAGTTAATCTAAACATATTTTACTTTTTATGTCATAAGTTAAAATAAAATATACATTTTATATTAGTAATATAAATCAGTTCTCATGCTATCTATATAATTTAATATATGTACCTTATCATAAAATAAACATATAAAAGATCCACAGAAATTTAAAAACTATGAGCCAATGTAATACAAATACTTCTTATCAAGATAACTATGTCATATATCAACATACACAATATAAAATGACATGTAAGATATCTTCATTTAAGAATAATTATACGTTAATTTAATATTATATTTATATTACCATTATCAAACTTTTCTACCTAAATTCAAGGTGAAGATTCTTAGTCCACCTTTCTTTTCTTTTTGCTTTGTATAAACTCATAGATGAATGAACACGAGTTACTATATAATTTTTAATAATGAAAGTATCTAAAAATTCTTTAAGATTATATAACCTAAAGCATTCTCTCTACATTCTCTACTACAAAAAACTCAACTATATGATTCCCCTATCGTTTTTTATAATTGGCATCTCACTAAATCATTGTTATTAATTCTTCACTTATTGTATTATATGGTCTCTACATCAAACAGTAGGATTCCTTCAACTCCCAATATATGGTTATCAGAAGCCCATCTTACTTTTTGACCTTTATCTAATCATATTGTACAAGAAGCTCGTGGTACAGTATGATCGCTCCAACAAGGGTATGATGAGAATGTTGAACCACACAATAACCTCTCTTCTTGAACCAACTTAACTCTAATTATATTATATAGCCTCCTAGTTGTATTATATGTTTATTAACTCCCTAAACAAACTATTGATAATCATATTGTATATTGAGTCTAATCATATAATAGACTCACATCCAAACAAAACAATAAGGCTTAAATTCAACTATATTTTACAGTAAGACAATTCTAAAACCCCATAATTATTTATCATAGCATTATTGTACAATAAAATAAAACCTCTAATTCCCTTATTGAAATAAATAAATTCAATAAAAAAATATAATTTCAACTTTTTTTGCCTTATTTTCACTCATAGTAGTAGCTTTCTAGTAAGTTCTTCCCATTCTTTATTCTTATAGTACTAGTAACTCTCCTTTCTACCTTCCTTGCTGCTCTTCTTATGACCAACACTATTCTTTTCCTCTCTTTCTTGTTGTCCTTTTGAATTGAAGCTTTCTTCTTCCCTCTTCTCTTTATTTTCTCTTTTTCTCCTTCTCTCCCTCCATTTTTCTTTCATAAGCTACAACTCTAAAATACCTAAAACTTTTAGTAATAACTTATTAAACATTAATCTTGTTAAAGATAATTCTCTTAAATTAAAAAGTATTATTTTCCATTTAAATATTCATATTATATATATGTATTAATCAAAAAATTGTAATTAATTATGTAGATCATAAAACATTTTTAACACACTACAATTATATTCTTCAAAGAGAGTTTTTTTAATTATAAGCTCTAATAAAATTTTATTTTAATTTAAAAATATGACACACTTCTCAAAATAAAATTATTATTATTTTCTTTTAATTAATAAATTAATTATTTTAAAAAATAATTTTATTGTTATTTAAATTCTCATAATTACAATTATATCAATCAAATCTCAAGATTTGTAATATATTATATAGAGCAAAATTTTAAGATATGACAATAACAAAAATCTATTTTCATGTGCATTATTTTATGAAATCACATATATTGTCATGCATATCATGAAATATAAATATTATTAAAATATAAAATGATATACTAATAAAATAATAATCAACCTTTTAGAAAAATCATATTTTATGTCAGAGTAAAAAAATAATAAATAATATGCAAAAATATCTTAATTATGCAAAATTTTATATATTAATTTAATATTATACATATATCATAATTACAGGTTTTACTAATTGGATTTAGGACGAAAACTTCTTTTTCAAATTATTTTTTATAATTTTTGCCAAATATAAACATGCATATTTATCACAAAATAATTTTTTAAATATATATATAGACATACACATGCACACATACACACACACCATATTTCTTATGATTATTTAACTCAAATTATCATCTTTATTTTTCCCCTACTATAATATTAGCATGCCATATTTTATACTTAATGTATTATATATTTTGTAAAATTTTTAAATAGCATACCATACATTACATTCATTGTATTATATGTTTTATGTAAAACCACTCTACGGCTAGTCCTCTATTATTGTTGATTCCTTAACTTTTATAACCTAACGTATAATATGTTGAGCATCTTGTACGGCATGCAAAAATCGCGTGTACGGTACTCTAATAAAAATGAATAATATCTGCCTCTACAACCTTAATGGCAATATGCTATGTAATTTCTATATTTGTACATAATAGAATATTTAGGTATTTTATAAAAATGTCAAGTTGAAACTCATGGGGAATAAGATTTTCAATTTCTCAACTGTCATGGTATAGGTAGGATAAAAAATGATTTTAATTGCCCTCACTTCCCAAGCTTAATTCAATAGTGAGCTTTGAAGAGTTCAAGTCATCACGACCTTGTTGTCTCAACTTATAAATAAGTCTAGTAGGCCCAATCAAATGAGCTTTTTCATATAAGAAATCTGAGAAGCAAAGTTGTGCCATAGAGGAGAGTTGCGAAGGTTGGAGTCATCAATGATGTAAGTTTTTTAGGATGACTGTAAGAAAGATTGAAAGGCATCAAGGAAAGTATGTTAACTATCTAGCGGTCTCCAACACAATCAAGGAATTTATTTAACCTTTGCATCAATTATAAATTGGAGGTGTCCCTGAAAAAAATATATATTTCATGTAGTTTTGACAAGAGAAAGTTGATCATGTTTTGGCTGTTAATCCAAACTTGCTTGGGTTCCCCGTTAAATATATATTCACACTCCCCTGTTGGAAAAGGAGTAGGTAGATCTAAATGAATGGAGAAAGTGAAATTATTTTTACTTTCTGTAATCAGTTGATCTCATAGAAGTCACAAAATTAATGGATATTCCAGGAAAATATAAGAATCTCTAGAGCAAGTGGGATGTACATATTTTGATAATGGTAAGCTTCGGGATAAAAATTGTGCTCATCTTCCTTAGACATTTGAGAAACACCTCAGCATTGAGAGCATGGATAAGAATGGCTGTTTAGACTAACTATCTTTTGGCCAACTGGGTTGCCGACTTCATTCTTGGCCAGCTAAGCAGCAGCATGGATGACAATAGCAACAACGCCAAAAAGCTACCATCCTTCATTAAACTATATTTAAAAAATCGTCCGCTTTGATGACTACTGGTGAACAAGTGTGAATAATGTATCCATAGATTTAACTTTGGTAAAATCACAAATTCTCTTTCAACTGGTCTACAAAAATTGGTCCTCATAGCAATATTGAAGATAATGACACTCCAAAATAAACAATCTCTCAAAGCATAGTTTTTGTACATTTGCTCATTGAGAAAGATGAAAGAAAGAAAATATAATTTATTGAAAAAAATAATATATGGATGTTTGTTCATAAAGAATAATATAATCACATAGAAACATTTTATGATAATAAATTAATTATAACAGTGACAAAAAAATCTTATATTTCATGAAAGAACAAAAAATATATTTTTTTACTCTTTATATTCAAGTTGTTGTATTCATTTAAAGTTATTAAAGCATAAATATAAATAAAAATAGCAATAGTTGTTCAAAATTTTTTTTATAATTTTTTTCTCATTCAAGATAAGTAATCTCAACAATTGTTCTATTCTTCTTTTTTAACAATTTCATTTTATTTTGGTACTTTTCAAATAAACAAATTCTTATGAATTTCATATTTTTGTGCAAAAAATCAAATTCTTTAGATAAACATTTTTCTTCTCTGTTTGTTCAATTAATTTTTATATTAAACAAATTTTTAATTTTTATAAGACCTTCAAATTCCTTATATATTTAAAATAGCATTAATTTATGAACTACAAAAGATATCCAACTTATATGAATAAGGTCATAACAAAATAATAAATAATATATATTTTTATTTTGAAATATAATATTGATTTATTATAAATATCAACATGAACTAATACAAAATAATGTTATTATATTACTTATCTAATAGTTAATGAACCAAATGTAAAAATTCAAATACTAAACAAATATCATGAACCAAGTTTTTTATATAATTTATCCTTCGTTATGATTTAAAAAAGTGTCTTGACATATATTCTATTAACTTAAGTCTTTATTCTTATTCACATAAAAATTTCAAGACTTTGAAACTTAAAAAAGTCCACATCATTGTAATAATAGAAGTTGAATATAAAAGTTAAATGAAATTCAAAACATTGTTTCAAGGCGGCCTTGATTTACACATCCATTACACCACTTTAAAGGGAAAATATTAATTAACTAAAAATATGAATCAATAATTATTGGCCTCATACATCGCATATATATCCTTAACGATTTGGAAACTAATCACAATGATAAAAGGGAAGCTAAGTAAAGATATAGGTCTTACCAATAAATGTGATCCCAGATTGCTGAAATCGATTGGAGTTCTTGAGCTTCACTTCCTTGCTTTCCTTCCCCTAAACTGCTCGCCACCTTGCCTTTGCTGCTTTATTTCTCTTTACGAGAATGAGCTGCTCTTTCTATTTTGGTAGCCAGCAGCATCACCTTCGAGTGCTGCTTCTACCTGTTGCTTAGCCCACCAGTTTGGTTAAACAATAATAGCAACCTATCTCAAGCCAACCCAGATAAAAATAAGCTTTCAAATAACAAAATCACGTAACAAAACAAAAAAAACATGATACTCTTGCAATTAAAAAATAGAAAATGTAACTATGACATACCTTTTTTTGTTTCACAACAGTCTTAGCCTTGTACTTTCCTCTATCCCCTCTGCCTGCTCGAACGAGAGCTACTCTCTCCTACTTGCTGAGCTTGCTCCTAACGTGCGCCTAAACAAAACACATGATTATCATTTGTTAACCAATGAAGTTTAGTAAATTGCTTTTAAAGATGCCAAACCAACTTGTATAAGTGAAATGTCACTGTATGCAGTCAACTCAAAAGTAATATAAACATGAATACATCCAAGAGGTTTTGATTGTTCTTATTCCTGCCATTTCAATGAGATCACTCGCAAAGAATGGCTGGTGAGAAACATCAAAGAAAGCAACCTTGTTATAAGACATTAAAAGCAGGAATATATGAACTTTATTTGTGCAGCATTGAGCACAGATTTCTTTGTGCTTAAGACAATAAAATTGCTATCACAGCTCAGCAATAATGCCTTTATTAGCTAATTTCTAGATTCAATATAACTATGACGCTTTTGTTGGATGAAATAAAACTCCATTTGAATCTAATTACTTGTGCTAGAAATTACTTGCTATTGCCTAATTTTAATTCAAATAATGCATGGTCAAAGTATAAAACATGACTTAATCACCCTAACAATGAAATTAAGTTATATGATTATGAAGAATTATATGTCCAATAAAACCACGTCGTCAATATTTCATCTTCTAAATATTAAGTCCACTGATACACCTGTAGGACTAACTATCTAGCTTCACTTCTCTAGACAAGATCAACGTTAACATCATCAGGCCATTAAAAGCCATAAAATATGCATAAATAATACACGTTGAGAAGTGAAATCAGAAGGGCCATCAAACCAATAGAAAGCAACCATGTTAGAGAATTACCTCAAGTTTAATAGGGTTCAAACGTTTTGCACTTAGCTCAGAAGATGGAATCCCAAAAGTTGATGCTTTATAGCCTTCATCCTTCCTTAATAGACCATGTTGAGACAACGTCTTCTTTGCTTCTTTATTTTCCTAATAAACATTTGAATATGATTTCTCAAGTTAAACTTCTAGTCAAGAAATGAAGACCCTACACATAACTTATCCCCAATTATTTGATAACAGTAGAGACTGCCTTCAATTTAAAAGCTTGGTCAAGAACATCTGCATGAACAAGGTAATCTTTGCAGAAGCCATGTTATCAATAAATACAAGATAATCGATTCGCTGCTAAGAAAATTGAATATAGAAGATAAAAGATGAAGTCTACCTTCAGTTCTTTGATATGTTGGAAGCCTTCATTAGAAACAATACCATCAGCTTCATCAGTTGAAACTTCAGCAGCCTTTATTACTGGAAGTCATTTAAGAGAACGTGGACTTGCATCAACAACATTCAGACATTCAACAAAATTGCCTAGCTTCCTCTTCTTTCTATTTGACGAATCTCTCCCATCGTTAGCATCTGCATCTTGCCCACCAATATGTATGGCTTGCACTTCTATTTCTTCATTCAATTCTTTAGTGTCACAAACATTAGCCAATTCCCTATCATCTGAACCTTCTTGATCACTATCATTCCTATAGCCATCATCTTCCAAACCATCAATACCACTAGATTGTCCACTTTCAAGGATAAAATTCATTGTCACTCTCTCCATCATTTTCTATAGAAACCTCATCTTTTTCATATGCAACTCTCGCACAGATATCAATGTCAACTGGTGAGGAACCATTTTCAACTTTAGAAGCATAAGCAACCATTTCATCCTCAGAACTACTATACAAAGGCTTATCATCATCTTGTTTAAGTAACTCAACACCAGGCACGTCATTGGCAACACTGACTTCTTCAAATGCTTTTGGTCTGGCTTTTGAAACAATGGGACAACCTCGATCTTTCTTGACCAAAAATGAAATGCACATCCATAGAAATGAAAAAAGAAAATTTAATTTTTCCAAAATATAACAAATTTGATATTCTTTCATGACTGCACCATTAAGGATGCCATAAAAAATAGCGAAGTCAAAACATACCTCTCTTAATAATGTGATCAAGGAGTGCACAACAATTGAAACAGCTTTCTAATGCGACATTTTGTACAAGACCAAGTCTTGAAGAAGGCCTTCATTCATCAACTAAGTCACAATGAAAAAAAACAAAAGAATAAGAAAGAAGATGGTAACAGCTCCTTTCATGTTGTAGTAAAAAAAATAAAGGAATCCAAATATTCTTATGTTGCTATGAAGAGAATGAATGAAAGAGCAACAAGTCAGTTTAGGCTGTCTGTAAATACAAATAAATCTTGCTTCCTAGGTTTTGACCACCTAGAAGAATTTTTTAGTGCTGATTAGATATTCTATATAAGAATTGCAAATTGAAAAATAATTCATAAATTACCAATGATATGTAAAGAGACAAGGATTCATGATGTCACAGAAGTGCCTGAGTAAATATATAAGTTGCAAATTACTATAATGCATTAGTTCAACTATCTATCTATCATGCATCTGAACCATATTATTATTCCTTTCCTTTGAATGCTTTTTTAAAGATATGCAGGACCATAAATCACATATATTTCCATCTTTTCAAAGGTGTAATTCATGAAAAGTTGTAGTATTTATTACTATATCGTCATGTGCACTAACTAGTCTTTTACATATGCTGCTACTTCTCGAAAAGTGCATTTGGCAGTACCCAAGCCATTTTAATTAAATATGTTTGCATATTTAGGTATAATTGAAAAGAAATTGCATCAACTGCAAGAGCATTAGTATGATAGCCTAAATTATTTAATTATAGAGCACATTTGCATTTATGTATTTAATGTTGAATGTAAACTATATAGATCCAACACTATGAAATCAATATATTTTGATGCATCTCAAAAAAAATATCATGTGGCTAATAGCTAGATTTGAAACTTGGGCAAACCATTGAGAAAATCTTGAAATGAGATATCTGCCGTTATATTATTTGTGATTTTTTGAAGTCTTTTAAATTTTTTTCTAAATTTTTAAAAAGAAAATTTAAAAAATATTTTATATAATCCTCTTTATTATTATAAAAAGAATAACCTTCCCCTCCACAATGCTTTTTACCTATGCTCTATGCATGAGGTGGTCTAAGAAAAAAAAGAAAAGCTTGGGAGAAAAGAAAAAAGATAAAAGCTTGTGCTTGGGTTTGGAGGGCTGCAATAAAAAATCTTCACCTAATAAAGTCACAGTAGAAACTACTTCAATATGGGAAAAGAGTTTAATAAAAGAGCTCACATCTTGAATTGCAAAAAAAGACTGTTAAAAGTATACTTTTGACTAAGATTTTCCTCTCTTGGAATGCTGTTAAATTCTATTGAGCTGTTCTAGCGATGGTTTTGAAGTAACCAAATACTTGGTTGAATTTGGTAGTGTTGTTGAGAAAGTCTATGTCACATACAATACAATAGGCTTAATCGCATAATACAACAAGAAAAAATATACCATACGATATGAGAGAATCACGTTTACAATCATTGGCACCTGAATTATGGGTAATGTTATAGTGATATTGGATAAGATCAACCCTGTTGTCATTAGTAGCTGAAAACTTTTTGTAACTATGTTTGTGAATACTTATTGTATAGAAAATATATAGTTTAGAAAAATAATTAAATAAAGAAAACTTAAAATAATGTTTAAGAATATCAAAAATCTTATGAATAAAATATAAATAATTACTAACAACATGTAATTAAATTTATATAAAAAAGAAAAGATAAAAAATGAAAAGGCAATAAATTTGACATAAAAGAGCCATCATATAAACAAACTAAAACTATAATATAAGTTGGTTAAATTGTTAAATTATTTTAAAATATTATTTTAGATTTTGATGTTCTGTGATATGAGTATACTACATAACATAAATTTATCGATACATATGTTCTGATTTATATGACAACATACTATAAATATACACACATATGGCAATTATAAAATAAAATAAAAAATTGAAATATATGATCGAGAAAGAAATAAAAAAAAGAGAGAATGATTGACTAAATAAATCTTGAACACGAAAATGATGAAATAAGAATGTGATGATTTCCCTATGACCTCATCTCACGATTGTTTGATATGAGAGAATCACCTTTTGTATTATTGGTACCTAAATTATGAGATACAAAAAAACAAAAAACACTCCACCATGAATACAGGATTCTAAACAATGCTTGCAATGGTACAATGGTATATGATACGATCACCCCTATTTTCTATAGTAGCTAAACTGTGAGCCATAGCACTACAAGTACAGCACCATGTGACTACTAAATACTAGACAATGTGAGTGACAGCTCCATGACAAATAATCTGATATGAAATCTTGGGTGAGGATAGTGATCATATGAAAAAATTAAAAATCTTAAAAAAATAAGTAAAAATTTTTTTAAAATAAGATAAAAAGAATACAAATAAGGGAACAAGAAAGAAAATAATATATGATATTAATATTATATGGCAATTATGTGTATTATGAGCATATAAATAATGATTCAGCATTTTATATCTTTTATTGATAGCATATATTATTCTTAATTATTGCTCCATCTTTATTTAACCACACATCCATATTATTTTATCTTCTTGTGATTAATAATTTACAAATTAAGTATATTATGCTTATTTAATTACATTTTAAGCCAAGATACATGCATATACAAAGCTATGGTTCTTAAAATATAACTTAAGATTTTGAATTAAATAGCATAATATTTTTTAAACTTTGTGAAAGACAATTTTTGTACTTAGTTGACAAAAAATACATTTATATACTTTTCAACTTATCTTTCATTTGATAGCTTGAGATCACGTTTGCTGCTTTCTATGCTATTATTTTATCTTAAGATATTATGTTGGATATTTGATGCTTTTTGTCACCCCAACTCAATTTTGGAATTGTGTCCTATAGATTTGTCACATGTTCTCTTTACTGTACAGTATTCTGATATTGTTGGTATATTTTAATATTAAGCCAAACGGGGAGTGAAAATTAGACCATCAAAAGTTCTAATACAATAAATGTTAACTTTAGGAGCATGGACACTATTGGCTTACCAACAGCTCTTTTCCACCTGCACCAAATTGGATGCTGGCAGAAAGGCATACTGTGGTGTCGCTTTCAAGGGGAGCCATTTGCAAGCCAGCACCATCTTTGAAAAAACTAAGTTGGACAAAAAAAATTCCTCAAAAAGGAAAACAAGGAAGGACAAAAGCATTCATTAATACAACACAAAAATACTCGACAATAGTCCAAAAAAATTTGACAAATAAAATTGCTTCAAAGCATAACAAGTCCAATAGAAACCCAATCAAATGAATAGAACACATACCAATGGCATCCTCAAGCACATCTCACGTGCCAGATTTAACCCAACAGCAATTGCCTAATAGAACATAAGTAGCAGATTGAAATTAGTACACCACTCAGTAATGACAAAATATTAAATATCTAAGCAGAGTATAAAACACCTCAGGATGAGAACGATCATGCACAAATTGATTCACTATTTACCCGAATTACAAATTGGCAGGAAATTAAATTTAGTCCCTCCATAACTAAACATAGCTCCACTAGCAAATACAGTTAATGGAATCTAAAACCAAACCTATCATTCTTAGTGTTGTTATCTACTATGAATAAATCACTGCATTCATATCAAAATATAAGTCACTTCAGGAAGGGAAATGAAATGTAATAGGCTGTCATGTACTCAAGGAATTAGCAGTGGCAAGAAACTGAGATTAAAATTTTTCTTCAATCAGAACTCTTAAAAATTGGTGCATTGGGAAAAATTGACACCCCAATCCAAGCCCTAAGACGTTATCCACTTTACAATTCAATCTCTAAGTAGCGAAAAGAAGAATCAAAATGAATATGCAAAGAACTTCGATTCTAATCTTAGAAAGCAATTAATTTGACAATTGCCTTTTGTGACCATAGGCTCCAAACAAAATTTATACAATTATCAATAAAGATTTTTAAAATTAAAAAGATCATAAAATGAAGCACTAGCTACTGCTTAACAGATCATGACCTTGAAATTAGACCATTTTTTTTTAGAAAATACGAATTCAACTATAGGAATATTTAACATTTTTTTACTTGAAAGGCTGATATATTATGCTTTATGTGGAATTAACATCGCTTGACCAAAAAATTGGGCCCATTTTAAAGCTTTTGATAGATTCGTTAGCACGTTTACAAATGCCAAAAACTCCAACAATATTTAAAAATACTAGATAATATTGTACAATTACAAATTTTCAAACTAAGTAGTTTTTAACAATACAGATGAACTATTAATCTAATTCAATGCTCCCCATTCAATATTTAGTTATATATATAATAACGACCCCAAACACACCCATTCAAACAATCTGGAGCCTCAAAAACAAGTTTAAAAATAAGCAAAAAAATGATAAGGCAAGAGTGAAAAAGGGAAAATAGAATAGAACCAAAAAAACTTCCATCAAACTATAAGTCTCACCATTCAACCAAGTAAGGGGAAGTAGACATCATTAAAAATAGGGAGAAAACACCATTATAGAACCAATCACGACCAAGAATTATAAATCTGATTATGTAATAGGTGCCAACATACTAAAGACATAAATTAAGTACATGGAGATCGACAAAAAAGCTAACGACCTCAAATCATTCATTGCAAACATGAAGATGAGAGAAGAGCATCTCAACGAAGCCCTGTGGTGTTAGACAAAGTATGAATTACAGCTTGAAACAAGAATTTTCAAAAAAAAAGTAGGACATCAATTCAAGGTTTATTAACCAGTGCATCTTGAAGATGAATAAGAGGAGGGTAGGAGTGTGCTACTTCATTTTTTGATGATTGACGTTGCTGCCTTTTCATCCCACGAACAATATGTTGCAATTTTTCCTTTTTCTTTTTCTTGCTAGAAGTAGTGCCCTTGTATTGTGCCCAAATATGTACAAAGATATCACTATTATAAAAATATTTAGGAATTCCAGTACCTAACCCAATTCTACAGCAATGATCATATAGAACATGCATTAATAAATGAAAGTGTTCCATCAGTCAAGTTTTTCTTTACAATACAATTACCATCACAAGCATTTTTGTAATCACATAGACTGTAGGTAAAAGAAAACTAAATCCTACAAAAACTAGAGAGACAATCAAGACCTTTCAGTGGAAATAGCACGTCTTTTTTAATTTAATAGCATAAACTCTAGTTAAAACAAAAATGTGAACTCATGCTCAAAGTTCAGCAGAACAGAGTGAAACAACATGAAAATCCACAGATGGAATTGATGCAAAAGAGCTAAAATTGAGAAGAAACATATCAAAGTTCTGATGACCAATTTCTTTGAAATATTTTTGGTAAGCTTACATCACCCAACAAAATTATAGACGCCATCTGTGAATATTTTTTTACTTAAGGTATAACGATGACATTTGAAAATTCTCAAGTTTATGCATATCAACTTCCCCACGTCCAAGTGACTAGGTTATTCTTTACGATGAATGAGCATTGTCTCAAAAAACTGCTCTTCTGAATACATAAGGGAAAAAATATCAGAATAATATAGCAAATCAGCAAGTAAGAAAACCATTTCCAATATAGCATTCCATTGAAACATGTGAGATACAGACTAAAGCACTTATTCTAACTCAAGCTTGTCTTAACCAAAGCACAAACTTTGAGTCAATGACTATTCACAAAAAACTGATTGAATGTCCTCAAGTCAAATTGAACAATATTAAAGATATTTACCTAATTTACCTAACTGCAAAGATCTGATTAGAATAACACTTTAGTTTTTAATTATTTAAGATTTTTGGAACATTAATAAAGAGCATTTATTAGTCAAACGAAAGAATAACTTGCTAGAATGACCATCCTTGAAGATAGAAATCGACATAAAACTTAAAAACTAAATACTCGATTGAAACTTTTGCAATTGAACAAAAAGGCTTTTACTTTATTGAATCAAGACTTGCACAACAGTTTCAATATAAACTATTCAACCCAAAATTCGAGACCTTATGCAAATATTTTGAAAGCCCCGTCATCATCTCAAAGTTAAAGTGCAATATATGTCAATCATTGTTTGCTGACCATTAAAACCACAACATATCATGGACTCCAACAACACCTAGATTATCATCTGGAATAACTATGACATCACATCATGCTTATTGCATCTTCATCACTCCACACACGAAAGAAAAAAATAAATAAATTGTAGACACCAACTACATGCCTTATAAACATCTTCCCTACTAAGAATGATTTGTGGATTTTGGATGTATTCATCATCCTCATCACTTGAGGCTTCACTATCATCATCATCATCATCATCAAGATGCTAATAACCAAGAAGGAAACATAGAGCCAATACAATGACCATGGGTTCGATAAAAAGAAAAAATAAAAAGAGGCATAATAAGATAACTAACGGGACTTAACCAATTGCAGAGATAAGGAAAATATCAATCTTCAAGAACTGTGAAAGCATGCTTTGCAAATAGAATTAGCAGTTCGATCATCAAACCATAATTTTTAAACAAGAAATCATACATCAGTTATTATAATCAACAAAATTAAGAAAAATAACAAAAATGGAGCATCTATGACATCATGCATCTGTAGCAATGAGAAAAGAATATTTTGAAGCTTCTTATTTTTTGCTTAATTTCTACGTTTTTTGTTCATGTGCTGAATATTATACACAACATAGGAAAATTTAAGTTTTCTGAGGTTTCTATCACCAACGATCTGAAGGTCCATATATAATTCAAGAGACACATCCAACTCAAGAAATTTGCCAATACAAATTAGCAAAACATAACTAAAAGCATAAACTTTCAAAACAAACAAGAAAAATCTATAACATGATATAGAACTTCAATTTCTATAGAATCATTGGAACAACATACCTCTTGCAATACTAAATAATATTATGAAAAAAAATTCCATTTTGGGTATTTTAAGATCATTTGGTTTAAACCAATAAACTTTCATAGCCCTCATCTAGGCATTTGTAGTTGGTAAAATATTTCACATAAGCCATTTCCCTTAGCTTATATTATAAATTTAAAAACCCCACTTATCCACCTCTCCTTCCCAATTCTTTCAGTTGACCTCTAGGCCACTCTATGATGTATCTTTCCATTTATCTTAGATGTATCTTTCCATTTATCTCAGACGCCTCCCAACAATCTACTTCTATGACTTGTACGTCTTCATTGTCCTCAAGTTAGCCAAACCATGGCAATGTATGTCAAAAATTTATTAATGCTTATGCTTAGGACTTCTTATAAGCAATGTGATATATTGTCTAAATATACTAAATGATAAACAAAGATGGTTATATCAATAATAAGTTAATTTAAAAGAAGTAAGGATTCCTGCACCATCATGGATGGAAACGTATAAAGAAATAATTTCAAGAAACTAGAATTAAATCATAAATTTCACAAAGTTAATTGACATCATGATTCATAAAAAATAAATGTTACTGTTGTTCAACAAACTAGGCACATTGTCAGAAAACCGAGGTTACCAAGTTTTGGATTCAAGCTTCAATACTCAAGTAAGAATTGAAATAGAAATGTTTTAGTACAATTTTGGATAAGTCTATAAATGATTATATGGTGAATGTTTGTCATGGGATAAAATAGCTTAATGAAGAACATAAAATGATTGTAACATTTTCTTATCATTACTTCAAGGAACAAAAACATTTTCTTAATTCTACAAGGGAATCGTCATGAACTCAAATTAATTTTTATCATGATATTTCCCTCACATGCTCAAAGAAGCATTAGAAAATGAAAAAAAGAAGCTAGCATTTTACATATTGAAGTTATGAAAAACATGCATAACAAAGTAATGATGAGTGTATAAGGAGGCTTTATATTGATAAGGCATTAGAAAAGAATAAAAATAAATGAAAATTGCATATATTAAAAATAATTTTGCACTCTTAAGGAGAAAATATTAAAAATTTCTTAATTATAATTGAATTTCATAATGGCTATGCTCTAAGTACTTGGGTGTGTTCGAAAACTTAATTTCAAAAATGTTTTCTACAAATACACTGAAAGCATGAAAAAAATTTTGAAAATTTCTCACAACTCCCATTTTTGCACATAAAAAGATAATGCTTTATAAGTACTTTAGCACTTCTCCTTTCATAAAACTTTCTAAGAAAATAAGCTATAAAAGACAGCTTGAATTTGACATTAATTATTGATGCAATTGTAAAATTCAAGATAAACTATTATTATGCTTTTTTTCTAACAATTTTACACCAATTGATAAGACTAAGCAAAGAGATAAATCAAAATTGAGACTAAGAAAATAGATAAAAAAAAAAGAGTTTATGAACAATGACTCTGAAATTTAAATGGTATCACATTTCTAAGTCTTATAATAAATATAAGGAATTTATATTTAGACAAGTAATTCCAAAAGCATATTTATTGTAATAGTTATTATTAAAAAAAGGAACAATAAAAAATTTACTTATTTTGAGCCTATACTTCAAAATGATAGAAAAATTAACACAAAAATGTCACTAATATGATCGAAGCACTAAACAAATAAGAGGAAAATAAAACATACTTCTAAATGTTGTGTCATCAAAATATCACACTTAAGAATAAAGGAAAATTTATAAGACTAAATGGTATCAAATGTCAATGTATGAGTCCAAACACACAAATAGAATAATTGCTATAGAGATAAAGCTTTAACGTTTGAAGAGTAATTTACTATAATGGAGAAAGTTGACATTTTACTAATTGAAGACAAGCCTAAAGAAAATCAATCTAGATGGATAAGTTATATTAAAAATTTTATTTTGTGATTATATAAGAGAAGTAGATTATTTAATCTTTCATATAAAAAAGGAAATAATATAGAACAAAAAAATGACTATTGACTATTGGAAATGGCTTTAACAACTTTGGATCCAGAAGAAAGGTAGTTACCAAAAAGAAACAGTAGCACTTAGAAGAATTGTATTTGACCTCACTTGATGTGTTAAAGGACTGTTCTTGTAATTATAATAATAGAATATTAATTCGGTGTTGGCAGCCTAAACCTTTTTAATATAGGAATCTAGCAAAAGAAATATACAGTCTCACAAGAAATAGTTAAGATTCTATATTTAAGAAATCATGAAAAAAGTGCCTGTTTTGTTCTTTGTAGATGTAAATCAAATTTTTACCTTGATCAACAATTAGAAAGGCCTAATCAAGTCTAGCAACTTATCAACAATTATAATCTTCTCTTAAAGCTCAATGAAGTGGAAGCTTCCCATTTTCTCCAATGCCCGGTTAAAAATATAACTTTAATTAGTACAAAAAAAAGATATTTCCAACCATTAAAATGCTGAAAAAAAATATGTTGAATAATGGTAGTCCTCCAAATTGAAGTGTACCAAACACTATAACAGATTCGACAAAAAAATAAAATAAAATAATGAACCTTCTTATTGACAAGGAGGATGATGTCTTGGGCAAGATTGGCACGAAGGGAAGATGGGAGGGTCCGAACTTCAGATTGAAGGATATGAGAGACTAATGAGGAAATTCAATGAGGCGTCAGGGATAGTACTGGGTCATGTGCGCCAGGAACATCGTGAGGTCACCGAGATCCTTCGAGACCACCGAGTCCGACGATGAACTGAGCGTGGATTGCTAAAGGAAGAGATGTAAGGACGTTTCGAAGTGGCCATAGATAAGGAGAAGATCCACCTCATATGCTTCTGTGTCCAGCTTCATCCAGGATTGAAGCAGAGGAAGGTTCAGCCTATCGGATGCCTTTCCAGATGCAAAGAAGGAATCCGATAAGAGGAGGTTCGCTGCCATCACCATTTATACCGATCAATTAACAAAACCCTATTCGAAGGGAAGCTCAGAAGAACCAAGCTAACGAGCTTATGCGGTTTCAGGATGGCAAATGTTTAAATACAAAAGATAATTACATATATTAAAAATTTATTAAACAAATGAAGGGTGTATTGTTTTGAATTTGATAGATGACACTAGGATTGCACTACTCGTTAGTACCGGATTAAAGTTTTTAAAATATTTTAATAAAAATAAATTTAATAATATATTTAATTGAAAGATAGTGGTATTATTACAAAATTTCGAAAACAATAATATTTTTTGTTATATTATTATTAAAGTATAATCTATCAATAAGCACACCTTTATTGATAAAATTCATTACAATTTTAAGATGCATAAATTTCCATCACAAATTTTTGTTATCAATCTATAATATAATTATATGATAAATAATAGAGATGTAAAGTTTGAGAACCTTCATTGATAATACCAACAGCTTGAGGTTGGACAATCAAGACTTAATTGCCATCGCTTACAATGCTATTATCTAAGGAGATAATGCATATGATTTATCCATCTCATACCCATGTCTTCTAATAATGTTGGCACCTAAGGAAGTAAGTGTAAAGTTTAACTATCCTTTTAACAATGTCTTCTGTCGCCACATGCAACACACCCTCCATGGAAATAAAAGAAGAAAGATAATATTTGGTCATTCTTTGTTGATGCACAAACTCAAATAGGAAGTGACACTTAGGGTTTAATTGATGGAAATAAATTTTCCTACTTGAAGAACAAACAATTTTCTGAAGAGAAATAGAATTTTAGTTTATTCCCCCTAGTTTTTCTCATCCTCCTTTGTGATCCTCGACTTAGGAGACCCCAAGTTATTACTTAATTTTTTTATAATCGCACTCAATAAAAATCTTTACAAAGTTTTTGTTGATTCCCTTGAATCTCAATTTGACATTAACATCTTTTAACATCATTTGTAAGAAACTATATATGTAAGCTAAAATGGAGACTAAGAATCTATGATATTGTTATTTGAAAGAGAATCTCTCAATACTTTTTTTAAGAAGCATGCAAATTTCCTTACATTTCCACTCATTAGTTTGTAATCTTTCTCCTTCATCCACCAACAATCATTTCTTTATTTTAATAACAAAAAATATATTTTATCAAATTTATTTCTTTCTATACTATATAGGGGCATATAAGGTAATTTAATAACTCTAGCAAGGGAGACAACACCAAATCCCTCTCTTCTAATCAAGAGCCCTTGAGACTCTTAGTATCACTCTTTGACAACATCATTTTGCTTCCATTTTCACAAATCTTATATCTTATAATCCTTCACAACATCATCTTATTGACACCACAACAATGATTTATGAATGGAAGCCTACCACCTCTCCTTTAGTTAAATTTTTTATTGCCCTTAACATAATCTTAAATGTAACACCCCTCAAATCTCAAACTATCTCAAATAGAAAAAATTTTATATTTAAGTCAAAAAGATTGTGACAAAGTATTATTAAACTTAATTACTTAAAATATATTATTTTTATATAAAAATATTGAAATATATTATTTTTATATAAAATTATTAAAATAACAATAAAGTGCTCATAATAAATCATAAGTTCAAACTTAGTAAAAATATGTTATTTGAGTATATAAATAAGTAGAACTCTTGGGAGATGAACTCAATTACATTGAGTTTGTAATTTTTAAAGATCAAAAAAATTTCTTATAAATTATTAAAGGTACATGTATAGATGTAATTATCAAATGGACATGTAAGATAGATTTGAAATTTTAAAAATTATGATTTATGTCAAATCTAACTAGTAGTTGATAAATTTATAAATATTAAAGTATAAAATGCACCATGTTGAATTTATAATTTTAGAATTTTGGCTTAAATTAAAACTAATTATTCAATAATATATTTATAAATATATAAATATTAAATTTTGATGGGGTGTATATGTAATTTTTAGATATCATTATAGAAAAATATTAAATAAGATGATATATTTGTAAATAGTGTAATATTTAGGTGTTTTATAAAGATCACGTATTGAAACCCATGGGAATGAATTTTCAAATTCTCAACAATCATGGTATGGGTAGGATAAAAATGATTTTAAGCACCCTTACTTTCCAAGCTTAATTCAATAGTGAGCTTTGAGGAGTTTAGATCATCACGACCTTGTTGTCTGGGCTTATAAATAGGTCTAGTAGGCCCAATAGAGGCTAAGTTCAAAAGAACTTATGTGCTCCAATGTGCTTTTTCATATAAGAAAACTGAGAAGCAGAGTTGTGCCATTAGAGGAGAGTTGCAAAGGTTGAATCATCGATGATGTAAGTTCTATATTTTTCCATTATGTTACTATGTTGGATTCATTAATGAAAGAGGAGTTGTGGTTTCACAATATATGATAAGGTTATGATAGAGCTATGAGAAGGTTGTAAAAAATAATTGTATTTGACATTTTGCTAAATCACACTAATACAAAGAGCACAATTATTATTGCATAGATGAATCTATCATACAAAATAATATAAACAACATATTGTATGATCTATTTCAGTTGAAAGAGAATTGATAGGTCTAAATAGCTAGATTAGTACAATGTTTGTGATCATAAGGTGCAATTTAAAGTTATATAATTTTAATAGAGTTGAATCGTATAATATGATGCATTTAGCAAATTAGTATGAAAAGCAAATGATGTTAGCAGAGAGAAATAAAACCATTTATTAAAAAAGGATTAATCATATGATACAATCATTAAAGAAGTGTCCATATCATATAATGCGATTATATGGATCATAGTATAACATAAAAAATATATTAAAATATAAGGAGTCGAATTAGAACATGTAATACAATATTATTATTATATAGTATGATTGTTTTATTAGATTTGGAGATTCGAATAAACTAATATATTAGGTCATGAGGAATAAAGTGGATCGTGTAATACAATAATAATATCCTATATGTATTATATAATATAGATTACTTAATTCTATATAATTGTATGATACAAGTTAAAGAATTATTAAAGTATGATATAAGCAACAACTTAATGATAAAAAGAGAACTTACATGATTTTAATTACTTATAATTGAGATGTATGTTGACCCTTACATAATTATAATATTTTAAAAAATTCAAAATAAATGAAAATTCAATAGGGAAGATAACTATCATATTTAGATAGAAAAATTGGATAACATGTTATGTAATATAATTATATTGTTTTAGCAATATTTGTTTAATATATTTTACATATATTTTAATAATAAAATTTTAAAATATAAATAAATTTATAATTTGTGATCTAACATAATATTATTTTATTTTGTTTCTTTAAAATTATATTTATTATGATGGAAAATAGTTATATATTATAATTTAGTATGATATTAATGATTTTTTATATTACTTGGTACATCACTTTATTAATTACATGATTTACATTATTTTGTTCATGTATTTGTTACATGACATCATAAAAAATGTAAACAAAAGCAATATAAAATAAAAACACTTAAAATATAAATAATGTATTTTAAGTTTGATAATAATAAACAGGCTGACACACACACACACACACACATATATATATATATAGAAAATAAAAAATAAAAAATATCTCATTAAAGATATTGTCCTCAATAATATGCCTAAGAGTTGTTATGGTATCGATCTTCTAATTAGAAATTTTTTAGTGTGTTATGATATTGATGACACTAAACCCAATAGATGTTATTATAAAGTATTGATATTCAAATTAAATATATGCCTAGTGTATGTGTTATGATGCCATTATTTATAATTGATATACTAAGTCAACCAAATTTTATCATAAGATATAGCTACCATACTTACCATAGGGCACTAAACCTGAGTTATCGTAGAGTATCAATATTTGGATTAGACATCTACCTAATATTATTTAGGTAGATTAAATAGATGATGATTAGAGGCTATATGTTGATATAATTATTGGATCTAATGATAATAATGATTTAAAGAATACTGAACTTGATGATTATATAAAATATTAAAAATTAGAAAGAATAGAAAAACTAGTATTTATATTTTATGTAGTTTACTTATAGTATTCATGACATTTAGTATGATTTCAAACTTACACAAGTGGTTTATTATCACGCTTATGATATGGATTTTAATTTATTCAATATATTTGTTTATTTTAGCATTCCTTTATGTTTAGTTGTCTTATTAGATTTATCTTTTGATTTGTGCTTACATCACAGATCATGCATCCATTAAATTGAGATTTGGGGATTTGGCAGCAATAAAGAAGACCACATTCTTAAGATTTCAGAGTGAGTAATACTTACTATAGATTGGGTAATTGAAAGTAAAATGAAACATCAATTTGAACTTTATATATATTGTTATACAAGTTATATCTATATTACATTATGATGATAATTTATTTGTATGATTTTATTTTCGTTAGCATTAAGGGATTTGTTATATCGTCATGTCTCTACATATAACTTACTTTCCTCACTCAATATTTTATATGCATAAAACACTTGATTTTTTTATTTAATTAAGTGATTAGGTTGGTACCTAACATTAAGACAATACCAAAACTACTTTATTGAGGATTCCTCTATCACTTTGATGAGAAATTCAACCTATTGTAGGCATACGAGTATAATCTACATATTTTTTATAAGACTTCTCCTAATAAGAAGTAGACCTTATCAACTCTAATTATCTAGCTTTTACTTTTATTTTGTTAACTCAAACCCTTGTAGTTTTCTAATGGAGTTCAAGATTATTAATTCTTTACAAGTCATTTCAAGGCATATGCATGCTAGTTTTTTCACTTTTTTAAAAGATGTAACTTCCAAATGATAATAAAAGTAGCCTCGAATATCGAATTTCTCTCTTAAGTAATACAAGAGCATATTTTCTTTCTTCTTTCCTAGTTGCATTAAACCTAAGTTGTTCTTTGAATCACTCATTAATCTAAGATAACATTAATTTGAGCCCCTTCAAGCCTTTCTCTAATTCTTTAATGACGCTTGTAAGGAAGCGATTCAAGAAAATTCTTGCATTACACAAGTGAGAAATCTTTAACATGGATTCTCCATTGTCCTCACAAGAAATCTTTAGAAGAATTTTGTGGCTCATTAATGAGAAAGAATTCTCCTTCACACTTATTCGAAAGCCAAAAGGAAAAGCATATTTTCCTTAAAAGTGTCTCATCCAATGGCAAAAAAGACTATGACTTGATAAGAACTTTCCTCAAAATTATCCAAGTGACCACCACCCTCAAACCTACTAAGCACAACATGCTGACGCCGCTAAATGTACCACCTAAAGAATTATTCACACAGTAAAGAGAAAGGGCGTATGCCTAAAGTTGAGGTAAGTCATAATGCACAACCGAGGCAAAATAAAGGTAAATTCCATGATGAAAAGGAAATATTTGGTAATTTTCTATAATTTGCTTTATTATATATTTATTTAAAATTAGATGAATACTTCAATATTATTTGTGATTATTTATGTAGACAAGTTGCTATAATTTGAAACAAGGGGATCGGGATGAAACAAATTTGGTTGTATTCATCTCCATGAGCTTTATGTATTTAAATATTATTTTTTTATAATTTTAAATATTATTTTCTAAGGGTTTGGCTTGCTCTGAGAGACATTTTGATTCATATCTAATTTGATGATTTAGGATGTTTTATCTTACTGCCTTGGAATGCAACTTTTATATAAAATTTATCTTATTTCCTTTAATTTTTTAATTGGTTTGGATATATTACTATGTAAATCTTTATTGCTTTGCATGTGATTTTCGAATCGTTTTAATCTAGTTATATTACGTTGACTAAATTTATCTCACTTATGCTTCAATAAATATTTACTTAATTTTTAAATAATAATCTTTTTGGATACATTTATATATTAATAATAGTAAAATGCTATTTCAATATTAAAACAAATGCAAATGATATCATGCTATGTTAATGCTCATATCATCATGTCATTGCATAATGTTAGATTAGAGTTTAGTAAAGCGACTCTCTTATATCATAATTAATTAGTTAACGTATCTAATGGTTTTGAGATATTGCTTTCTTGGACACTCCTTTTCCTTTATCTTCTCTTCTCATTTGTTTTTACAATTCATATTATATTTTGTCATCATTGCCACTTTTTTTGAAAAAGCACTTACAAAAACTATTTCAAATAATCTTTAAACAAGAGTATATACTTCAACATTTTTAGCTTCATATTATTTGGTATGATCTCTATATCAAATCATATGATCCATGGCATATATAAGCCAAATTATCGATTATATGGGAAATCTCTATTAGACCTTCTTTTAAACCCATCATATTCATCTAATCAGCTCATCATACTTGTATGATGTTAACAATCACTTGTCAAAGAAAGGATTAAATAAGGCAATTGTTATTGTTTCTTTTCTAAATCAATTGTATTTGTTTAGTTAATTTAGCACACTAGAACAATGATCAACTAACTAAGCCATTTACACAAAGCCAAAGCACCATCACTGGCTATGTTTTATAGATTGCATCAAATGATTTGTTTGATCGCTTGGTTTAATAATAACAACTAAAAACTAACAAACTCAACCATAAATCCACCAAAATCACACATTTTCCACTTCCAAAACACCCCAAATAGCAATTATATTATTTATGATGATGAACTGAATTATGAACTTACCTTAAGATGTGATTCTAGTAAAGTGAGGTCAAAGTTTTTTTTTGTTCATTTTGCTTTTTTTCTCTTTTTCTATATGTTTTCTTTGATTTTCCTACAAGATCTCAAGACAAATCTCCTTCAACGCTCTCCCTAAGCTCTTTCTCTTCATGCTTCATTTATGCACTACTGAACTTTGTCAAAATGCTCAAGACAATAGAGAGCATTATGTTATTTAATAAGGGGATTATTTTATTACTTAATCTAAATTTTTTATCTTTTTATATTTTTTAAATTTTAAATATTTATAAAAATTTTAAAGAGTTTTTGAAAGATATAAACCGCTTGCATATAGATTTCTCAAATTGAAACCTTCATGATAATATACTCAGATTTTGTGTTCTATCATTAATATCTTGGCATGCTTTTTAAATAGCTTATTCATCAATAAATTCTCAAGTTTCAAATATAACATACACAAATTAAAAAATTTGAACTTATTTAGAAGGAATTTTTAAGTTAATAAAAAAGACTATTACATTTGCACTTTGTTATCAAAAAGAGAGATTGTATAAGCTTTGGCCATAACTCCTAATTTGTTGTAGAGAAGAAAAGAAAATGGGCAGTTCGTGAAAATTCTTGAACAAAAATGTTTCATAGGGATTAGGAATATGAAGGAGTTAGAGAATTTCACTTAGAACATGGAGTAATAATTAATCTATTCATGTGCTGGATGCATAGAAAGTGATCATCTTTACCATGTATCTCATCAGAGATGCAAAAGTATGATAAAAAAATGTACAGTGTTGATGATGCAAATGATGGAAGGATGAAAATTTATACATCAGAAAAATACAAAAGAGAAAAAAAAAATAAATTTCTCCCTTACAACATTTTTCGTGGATGGCTTGTGATGCCTTCAAAAGGTTAAAGCATAGTGGATTTATGAAAGATTATGTAAAGAAATTTAGTTCTTTGATTCTAGATGTTCAAAATATATCTAAGAAAGATAAGCTTTTCAACTTCTTTCATTGGCTACAATTATGTATACGATTGGAACTTTTTTTTAGCAAAATGTGAAAGACATATCAAGCATAATCATTATTGTCGATGCACTTGTAGACTAAGAGTCTCTGAAGTTTTAGATGCCTTAAAAATCTGGAGGAAATGACAAGGAAAATAAAGGAGAGTAGAAGTGGGATGCCAAGAAGTTTGGTAGGCACGAGAAAAATGAAGGAAATGAAAGCAAAAGTTATCTTCTTTCCAAGGTACAAATAACTCTAGTAATCAACAAGGTTGTTCCTTGTGTAATGAACCTCATGATGCTCAAGATTGTCCTAAGAGAGAGAAGCTTAATGCTCTTATGGTTTAGAAAACCAATGAGGAATTTGATCGAGAAGTTGTTGTACTTGTCAATCTTTTGTAAATGCTAGATGCTTTAATGGTTGGTTGAATAACCTATTAAACACAATGAGTAATGATGTGATAGTTACACACCCTATGTTGATGCACATTATTATGAAAGAAAATTGACTAGAAATTATGGCCATGGTTGACATGGGTGCAACACATACATTTGTGGATACTATGCTTGTTTAGAAATATAGATTGTAAGTGAGAAAGTTATCTAATTTTCTAAAAATAATGAATGTGAAGGTTCAAGGTTTGGTAGAAATGGCCAATGGTGTACCTTTAACTTTGGAAAGTTAGACATGAAAGGTCAACTTATTCGTGAATCCTTTGGATAGTTTTGATTGATTCTTAGGTTCAACTTTCATAGGAAGTTTAAGATAGCCCCGAGGCCACACCTTGATGATATCATGGTGATGTTAGAAGACACTCTGTTTCATTCATTATTGTTATCCTTATGGGAAGAAGATAATTGAAATGAAAAATAAGCTAGAATGTATTTTAACAATTAGATTAGAAAAGGATTGAAATTAAGTGAGGACAAACACTTTCCTACATTGATTGTGATTCAGAAGGATCAAGTCATTATGTACTTGATGTAGTTATAGAAGTTCTCAAAGAATTTGAATGTCATGCTTGTGATGTTGCTTAAGAAGCTGCCTCCAGAAAGGGAGATTGATCATAAAATCAAGTTACTACCTAGTGTCGTTCCTCTTGCCTATCTCTTATACTATGTGTCACCATTAGAGTTGACAAAATTGCTCAAATAATTGAATAAGTTGTTCGATGCTAGCTTCATTCAATCATCTAAATCTCTTTTTGGTGCCCTAGTGTTATCTCAAAAAAGCATGATGGTTCCTTGTGAATGTGCATAGACTATCATGTATTGAACAAAGTGATAATGAAAAACAAGTGGCAAGCTCCTTTAGTGCAAGATTTGTTGGATCAATTATATAAGGTAATAGGATTCACTAAGTTAGACCTATGATCAAGGTATTGGCAAGTAAAAGTTGTGGCTAAAGATGAAGCCAAGATTACTTATGTGGCTTTATAATTATCTTTTGAGCTTTTAGTCATGCCTTTTGGCTTAACAAATGTACATGCTATATTCTAAAATTTAATGAACAATAATCTTTATGAGTATCTTGACGAGTTTATTGTGGTATATCTTGATGGTATTATTATTTACAATAATTCTCTTGAAGAACTTTTTGTGCAATTGTAAAAAATGTTGTCTAAATTAAGAGAATTTCAACTTTATGCAAAAATGGAGAAGTGTAAATTTGCTAAGGAAGCTATCATGTTTCATTAATTCATTTGATATGAAACAATAGTTGTTGGACTAATATGAATAAGCTCTCACAAAATAAATAATTTATTTTTTATATTTTGAAATATTTTTCTCCTTAAAATATTGGAATTTTTTTCTTTTTCAGATAATTTGCTTTATTTTTTGAAATTTTTCTCATCAAATTTAGTTATATAAATATTTGACATTAAATCACCCCTCTCATAACATTATCAAGGTTTCAATTTGGCATGATTATATTGTCTCAATTTATCTTAATGCATCTTTAATATATATATATATATAGTTAATGTTATAGCTATAATTTATTATTCTGTTTCTTATAATTCACTATAATTCCAAATGAGATCCAATCATGAATAAACAAACTTTTTTGACTCATCATGATGTACTTTATTCTATTACATTGTTATTTTAATAATTTTAAGTATTTTTTAGCTTTTGACCTAATTTATTAGACATTTTATTCTCACCTAATTTCATGTTTGAGTATTTTATTTTTTATCACTTTAGTAACTTATAATATAACTATCTTGAAATATTGATCTTATTTTTTCACATTTTTGCTTCAATTTGATAATATGATATTGCATCAATTTATCTAATTTCTTCTTTAATATATATATTTATTAATATTAAAATAATAATTTATTAGTATTACTTTATATTTATTATGTTAATTTAAATTAGTTCCAAATGATGTCTGATCTAAATGCTTCACCTAATCGATCTATTTAAAAATAATTTTTATATTTTAAAATATTATTTTTTGTTGTTTTAAAAATATTATAAGTCATTTAAATTACTATGTGGTTTCATGATCAAGAATATTATATTATTAAAATAATAATTTCTTAGTATTAATGTTTTTTTATTATGTTAATTTAAATTAGTTCAAAATGATGTCTGATCTAAATGCTTCACCTAATTGATCTATTTAGAAAATAAATTTTATATTTTAAAATATTATTTTTTGTTTTTTTGAAAAACATTTTTGGTCATTTTAATTATTACATGGTTTCATTATCAAGAATATTATATTCAATCTCTTTATTATTTTGTGGAGTAACTTTTGGTACCATTTATCTCATTTTCTTCAAATATTTTTCATCTATTTTGTTTTGTTATTATGTAACTCTAAATCACTTAACATGTGATTTTCATATAATTTTTATTTAGTTATATTCATTGATTCAATTTAACTTTTTTAGCTTTGTTATATATTTACTTAATATTAGAAGAATACTTCATTATTATTGGTGTTATTTATGTTGGTAATTTGCTATAATTTGAAACAAGGGGAACGAGATGAAACAAATGTGGCTGTACTCATCTCCATGAGCTTTAACTATTTAAATATTCTTTTTTATAATTTTAAATATTATTTTCTAAGTGTTTGGCAAGATCTTAGAAACATTTTGATTCATACCTAATTTCATAATTCAAGATATTATACTCATTTATCTTAGTGCCCTGGAATACAACTTTCACGTATAATTTATCTTATTTCTCTTAATTTTTTAATTGATTTGGATATATTACTATGTAAATCTTTATTGCTTTGTATGTGATTTTTGCATCACCTTAATCTAGTTAAATTACATCGACTGAATTTACCTCACATATGCTTTAATAAATATTTAATTTTTAAATAATAATCTTTTTGTATACATTTATTTATTAATAATAGTAAATGACTATTTTAATATCAAACATATGCAAATGATAGCATGCTATGCTAATGCTCACATCATGATGTCATTACATAATGATAGATTGGAGTTTAGTAAAGCGACTCTCTTATATCATAATTAATTAGTTAACATATCATCACTGCCACTTTTAATAAAAAAGCTCTTACAAAAAATATTTCAAATAATCTTTAAACAAGATTGTATAATTTAACATTGTTAGCTTCATATCATATGGTATGATATCTATATCACATCGTTTGGTCCATGGCATACATAGGCCAAATTATTGATTATATGGGAAATCTCTATTACACCTTCTTTTAAACCCATCATATTCATCTGATCAACTCATCATAGTTGTGCGTTGTTAACAATCACTTGTCAAAGAAAAGATTAAATAAGGAAATTTTTGTTATGACTTTCCTAAATCAATTTTATTTGTCTGGTTAATTTAGTGCACTAGAACAATGATCAACAAATTGAGCCATTTACGCAAAGCCAAAGCCCCATCACTGGTCATGTTTTATAGATTGTACCAAATGATTTGGTTGATTGTTTGGTTGAATCATAACAACTAAAAAGATAACAAACTCAACCATAAATCCACAAAAATCACACAAGATCCACTTCAAAAATGCACCAAAAAACAAATATATGATTTATGAAGATGAACTCAATTAGGAACTTACCTTAAGATGTGATTCCAATAAAGTGAGGTCAAAAATTTTGTTTCGTCATTTTGCTTTTTTCCTTTTTCTCTATGTTTTCTTTGAATTCCAACAAGATCTCAAGCCAAATCTCCTTTAACACTCTCCCTAAGCTCTCTCTCTTCATGCTTCATTTATGCACTACTGAACTTTGCCAAAATGCTTGAGACAACAGGGCGCATCCCATTATTTAATAAGAGGATTATTTTATTATTTAATCTAAATTTCTAGTATTTTTATATTGTTTTTAATTTTAAATATTTATACAAATTTTAAATAGTATTTGAAAAATATAAATTATATACATAAAGATTTCTCAAATTGAAACCTTCATGATAATAACTCAGATTTTGTATTCTATCATTACTATCTTGGCATGCTTTTCAAACAGCTTAGTCATCAATAAATTCTCAAGTTTCAAATATGACATACACAAACTAAATAATTTAAACTTATTTAGAAGGAATTTTTAAGTTAATAAAAAAGATTATCACATATGCACTTTGTTATTAAAAAGAGAGATTGTGTAAGCTTTGGTCATAACTCCTAATTAGTTGTAGTGAAGAAAAGAAAATGAATTAAAGGATCACTATGGGAAAAATCTAATAAAAGAAACAAGGTAAGTTTTCTCCATGATTTACAATTGATTTTGAAGAGATCTAGTAAAGATCTAAGTTGAAAGTATAAGTATTTTCATTCAAGCTATAAATGTTTGCTTTTTTCTTTCTATGGAGTCATGTATGAAAGATTTTTAAAGAGAACTAAGCCCTATGTTAAATGCTATAATGAAAAATCCTGGGACTAACGTTGTTTTACAGTGTTTTGTGACAATGTTTGTGCTAAAAATTTTAATATAAGCATACCAAAATAGCTTTATATTATGATAGTGTTACAAGTTTCCTAAATGACTATGAAAAGAAATTATGAAAAATAATTCCTAAATAATTTAAAAAAATGAAATACCAAGGTCTATACTTTTTATCAATAATACATGGCCCAAAAATAAAAATTTGACAACTATTAAATTAATAACATTTTCAAATATTAATACAACTAGTGTGCCACATCATCTCAAAATTTGGGCATATAAAATTCAAGAAAAATAAAGAGAAATTCAAGTAAAAAAATTCTAGTGCATATCTTCAATTTCCTTGGAGCTTGCCATGACTCCAAGAGCCTTGAAGACTACTATTTTAGACATTTAAGGTTCATGGCTTGACTTAATTGAATATTAATAATTTCACTTAAAGCAGACCTATATGAGATATAAACATTTATGCTGGACTCATCAAAAAAAAGTGTGTAATAGAAATACTAGAGAACATTGATACTAAAAGAGGTATTCTGCTTAGTACAAAAATCGTCATTATATGAGATATTATTTATTAGAGTATAAAAAATACACTCAAATTAGTCTAAATTGTAGTGTAACGTTTCATTCTATCACAAAGAGAACAATGGAAAAAGAGCAATGATGAATGGACCATCACTGTCATAGACAAGTATGGTCGATGAAATAAACCATGATGTCACAATTTACCTTGATTCAAATATTAATATAATGATTTTTTACATATTTATTATCCTATATATTAATTTATTAAAAATTTACTCCAAAATAATAACACAAAATCATAATATCATATTAAAAAATAATATTAAGTTAAAGTAAAATTTGTCTAGACTAATAACAAAATTTTAAATATTGTTTTTACTTTTCTCAATGTCTAATTGTTAATATATATATATATATATATATATATATATATATATATATATATATATATATATATATATATATCTAAACTTTATTTAAATATATAAAAATCTTTTTTAATATTCTTTTTCAAAGCTTTATTTTGTAGTCTCTCATTTTTAAATTTAAGCTAAAAAAATTAATGCAATAATTTTTTTCGTTTAGTTGGGTTTTTAAATGTTTTTTTTCGTTTTTTTTTGTTTAATAATATTTATTTGAAAGAAAATACATATTGTTGCTTCGTGCATCCTGTAATTATTAATAGGGCATGTTTTGGTTCATTTGGGAATCTCTGGCATGCTCGTTTCAATAAATTACAAATCCCGAAGCTCACCACTTCACTCATGCACAAAAGGGAAGAGCAAGAGTATCGTCGTTCTCGAGACCAAACAATTCCTCAAAAAGATAAAGAAAAGGTTTTTTTTCTTCTTCTTTGGATTGTAATTTGTTTGTCCGATGCTTTCTGTCCATTGTACCTCATCCAACCGCTGCACCTCATCAGGGTTCCACTTCTGTCTTACCCCTACGTAGCTTCGTTGGATCTTTTTTCTCTCATTGATGATGCACACAAGGAACCATAACAAACCACCGCTGACAGCTGGGTATAATGTTTCTTAAAGCCGCTCAAATGAAAGGTTTACTTCTTGCCCCATTCAGTTTCAATCCATTCTATGGCTAGTGTTCTCCTTGGCTTGGAATTCTTATGTATAGATTGTTTCGTAGAAGAGTGAGAAATTGGACGAATCACAGTTAAATAGGCGGCAGAAGATTGGAGGCGGGAATATCGTTGGAAAGGCAAACCCTGCGCATTGTCACCTACCTCTATCGAGTATGAATACAATATCTGGGGATAATGGTGGTGTTCCTGATACTACCAGCTCTAATGGAGATTGTGATGGTGCCGGGGTTGTGCTTAACTCAAGGGAGGATGTAGCGAAGTTACTGTCTAAGAAATCAAAGCTTAGAAGCAAAGTAGATGTCTGGGCAACTAGGCTTCCTAATTTTTATGTTACAATAACAATCTGTCTCTTTTTTTCCTTGAGTAATTGTGTCTATTCTAATTTTTACAGTTTTATTTTTGCAGGAAAGGATGAATGGTATAAGAAACTACATCAAGAGGCTAAGGTCCTGCATTAGTAGGTACATTGATCTGGAAGATTGTTATCTTGCGATACAAGATGAGCTCAATAGTTTGTTGGAGTCAAAAAAGAGAAAGAATTCTAAAATTGTTGAATAATTTCAATTTACATTTTCACGCAATCGTGAACTTTTTTTACTATTAAACTATGGAAATTTTCAATTCTTCTCAGACTCCTAAATGAATTCCAAAATAGAAGAGTTTACTTCGTTGATTGAGGAATACCAAATAATAAAGGTGTCCTTAAAGAAGAATCTTCAGAGGGAGGAGTCCAAAAATTTGTTACCTTCTAAAAATTAAATATAGTTTCTTTATTGACTTATATATAACGACAATACTCATGAAACATATCAGGTTGCCTTTAAAGCTCAGGAGAAAGAACCTGAAGCAAGTGCTGCTTCTAAAAATTTATGTTATGGTCTCATGAAACATCTTGAGAAAGCTACACAAGAAATAAATCATCTTAATAATCATGTAGAGCAACATGCATTATTGAACTTAAATTAAGAGTGGTAGCATACAAAATTTTTAATCAACAACCTTTTTCTAGTTTAGTAATTTGCCATAGAACATGGTTGAAATTTTTATAGTAACAATGTTATTGTACTTTTTTTCATTTTTTTCAAAAATTTACAAAGATAAAAATAGCCTTAAAATACTATTTCTTAAAAAGTGTGTGAACTTGTAGTATATCTAACAAAAAATAAGGCTGAAGTGATGAATAGAAATTTTTAAGTGATTTGGACAATTATTGTTTATATTTACTCATAATCATTAAAGATAAAATTACATTGTAGTTTTTTTGTAAAAGTAGGTAGAATAAAATTCATAACAATCCATAGAAGACTTATATACTATTGTTTATTATGCAACTCAAAGGGGGTACAATAGATCAAAACATTCGATACTAGACCCAAAAGTAGTCATAATAGAAGAATGAGTTAAATAAATTTAGAATATATAATAGTAACTTTATATTTATAATAGAGTGAAAACCTTAACAATAACTTGGCATTTTGAATGAAAGATCAATATTGCAATAGATCTTCTCCAGAAACCCTAATGACAACGAGTTTTTTTCCTTGTAATACACTTGATGTTGGATGCAAATGCCATTATTTTGCATATTTTGTTTGTCTGCATGTTATGTTTTTCCATTTCAAAAAAACATTGACAACCTTTGAAGTTTTGAGTGGCTTTACTTAAGAGCTTATTGTGATCTCTATAGTTGTTACAATGCCTTAGAATTACTATGAGTTATCAACAATAAAAGCAATGTGAGTGGTAAAAAGATTTATATATTTGTCTAACAAGGTACCTTTTGATATCACTGGTTTTTTTTGTTATTGATTTTTTCTTAGATTTGCTCTTTTCCTCTTGCAAATGGAACCATGATCCCTATATGGAGACAAGTTTAAGTACATGTTAGTATTATTTTGGTGATCTTTGGACGGAATCAAGCATGCCCTAATAAATTAATTCTAAAATCTTTTAAAGCAAACACTTTGTCAAATGTAACAATGAGAATATTTTATTTGCTTCCAATTCCTTCTGAGCCAAAGCATCTTTGTTATTAAGAATTTCTTAAAACCACCATCATGTTCACATGACTTACTACAAACATTGATGTTTGTTCGATATTATGGATATTGTAGTTTTGTTGATTCTTTATTTTGGGATGCCTTCAATAAGATGGGCATTTGTCAAGTCATGTTCTCCCCTACGTTGGTTCGCCAATCAACTTCTTGGGAGAATAAACTAAGCTTAAAGTTAGCTTTCTTTTTTTTCATATGGGAATGAAATATAAGTCGTCATGTAGATGGAAAATTTTATGAACATGGCAATATCTTTATTTGTAATTTTTTATGTAACCTACAATAAATAAATTTTACATTATGGCTTGAACACCTTTTGTGTATAAATTTTACAACCTAGTTTTATTATGTAGAGATATTGTTTCATTTTATCATCTGATTCAGACCAAACAGGTTTTTATTCTCAAAATTTTTTTCGATATTTTAAGGCTACACTATCACATAAATCTCCTAATCGTTTTCATTATAGTCAATGTGGGATTATTTATTTTTATACCCTTCAAACTAAAATCCTACAAAAAATTACTCTTTGTTAAGTAATTTTAATCTTGGTCATCACCCGTTAGGTACTCCTCACACTTTTTGATCCCTTGTGTTCAAATAAAGTCTTACACCACTAGGTTTCGAATGTTTAAGGAGAACTGCTTCAATTGAAGAGTTGATACCTGAGTATAATGATGTGAAGTCGTGGCATTTTCTCAATTTATTGGACGTCTTGGTTCTTCTTCATAGATTGTTTTTTCTTTTCTTGGTTATCTTTTAGTTCCTTCCAAAGTATAAGTATATTTTTTATCTTGAATGGAGAGCAATGGGTTTGAATTAATAGAAAAGGGAGACCATTATCTCACTCCTAGCTCAGCACATTGATATTTTTGCATGGTCTATTTTTTCTATGGTTGGTGTTACTTGAGTTATGTTTTACCAACATCTTAATGTTAACTTTGAATGCTTGAGAATATGATAGAAGAAGGCACACTTAGCTCAGAAAAACAAGCCGTAGCTAAAGAGAACTAGCTTATATTCTTAAGGTTTGATTCATTGTTGTTGTGTAATACCTCAAGTGGTTGGAAAAGTTTTTGCTTGTTAAGAAAAGTAAGGTCAAATGACACATTTCTGTTGACTCTTTGTTTTATCTTATTTGTCTTGACCAAAATTTTCTTTTTTTCAAGCATTGATGATTCAATGAGCTTGATTGCAACTTCTAATCATTTAAGTTTTTTTGAATGCCTTCTTTGGATGACAATAGATCAGGATTTTTGAGTTAGACAATGAAAAACTTCATCTATCATCAATTTTCAATATGTTGCTAAAGGCTATGTCATTTGTTTTAAAAGCTAAAAAGGCAACATATCAATACATGGTTAATATAGTTTTTAGCCATCAATGTGGAATGAATCTTGATGCATATGTTGAGGAGTTTTTAGTCAAAAGTAATCATTCTTTACCTTTGTTGAGGATCTTAAAGAGAACTTTCAAGAATTATGAAAATTTGAGTTGCATGTCAATCAACTCGAGTACAATTTTGGCATCATATCAAGCACATTTAAAGAAAGGAACTGAAGCTAACCCTGATGGCATTTGAGACTTTTTGAAAATGCATTCACCCAAGACATTTTGAGACCTATATAAGTTAGATGGTCATATTGCTACATTGTGTAAAATCATATATTGTTACGAAGTCGAGCATTAAAATTTTCAAGCCATTGAGAGGCAAAATCAGATTGTAGCCTATAAAAAACTATGAGAATGCGATGGAATTAAGAAGCTCGTCTGTTATGTCCTTCATGTTCATAAAAATCTGGAATAATGTTATCCAACCTCTCAAACTGTTTGACATTATTAAATCCATTTATTTTGTGGATTATTGAAGGAGTTCTTTTGGTTTTAACCACGCCATGAGTTTTTTTAACAAGAATTGTGCTGGCCAACAATGAAAAAGAATGTTGCACAATATGTTGAGATTGTAAAAATTTTCACTTTAATAGACATTTGCCTCAATGACTAATAGGATCAATGAAATCCATTAATGTATTATGGCATTTCCTAGTTTATGAAACAATTTTCCTTGGGAAAACATTGGTATTTTGTTGTGATAGTTGATTGCTTCACAAAATAGATTGAAGTAAAATCCTGGTTAAAAGAGCACAACTAAATGAACTTCAGATTTCTTGTGTAATGTAGTGCAAGCTCTTGAAATAACATAGCAAATTAGATTTTAATCCATATACATTTTCTATGAAGTTCTAAAGTTCTTTGAGGTGCTTCTTGGACACATGATTATCATAGTAGTAAAATAGTTTCTGTCTTCACTTTAGAGTATTCTTATCTACTCCACAATAAGTGATCTATGAGTCTACCTATCTTATGATAATTTATAAAAAATACTAAATGGATAAATTAGTTTACATAATAAATATTTTAACCGTTTATTATTATGAAAATAAGATACTATTTTTATTGTCATGGAATTCAATACTACCTTGTCATGTTAATGGGTTTTCTAATGACTTAATTGGCTATATTTGATTGGAGAGAGGAGAGAGGGAGAGAGAATGGAGAATATTTAATTTGCTATATTTGATTTTCTCTCTTATGGTCATTTTTTTCTTTGTTTATCTCTTTATTATTTCTAAGTTCAAATTGTCAACTTGGAAGAGCTGCCTTTTTGTAGTACCCCCACTACACCTAGTAATTCTTCAACTCAAATTCTCTTTTGTTTCTTAAAATCTATGGTTAGCCTCAATACTTTACATTAAGGATGCTAGTATAGATGGTCAAGACAGTGATTTTTAAATTTGTTTGAGTGTAAGTGCTTAAATAAAATGAAGCTTTGTGGGAAGGTATTTTGTATTTCTAAAACCATATAAAATTTTTTAATTTTAAAGAAGCTACAATAACTTTTGATAAAATGCATCAGATATCACTCGATGCTCTAGCAAGGTTAGAAAATTCATGTAATTGATCAATTTTTAGGGCCAACGTATTTTGTGTTACAGATCAGAATAAAAACTTTTATTCTGTTGAATGGGTTTTTTCAAGCATGTTGGGGTGGGTTGGCCTTTGCTTGGAAGGAAATGAAGTATGATTAGTAGAAATAGCTTGTTGAGCTTGTCCAATATATTGGTTTATTTTACACTGTTAAATGTTGAAATGGCAAAAAATGGATTAATCGAAGTACCTAAGCCAAGGAGTAATGATTTAATAGTATTTTTTTATCTAACAAACATTTTAATTTAGAGTAAATGAATCTGGAAGTTTAACCTATAGTTGGGATAAATTTTTCAATTATTTTGTTTTTGATGTGTTTCTATTTTCTTCATTCACCTTTTTTTCAAAAATGTTTTCATATCTTATTCTTACAGTAGACATAAATGCTGACAAAAAAAACATTAAATGACGATGCTCACATCACTAGGTCAGCACGATTGAATCGGATGAACCAACACGTTGTTGAGCCAGTTGAATGCCCTGTTTGGTCTTCAACATTAATTCTTTGTCTTGGAGAAAATGCATATAACAACCTTCATCTCTCATTCTTTATTCTTAACTCCTTGTTTTATTATCTCTACTTTAAAAAGTTTTGTATCTTTGCTTATGGACAAATCGGTTCTGGTAAAACTTATACCATGATGGGCAAGCCTTAAGCCGTTAAGCAGAAAGGATCAATACCACATTCCTTGGAGCAGATCTTTGAGACTAGCTATTCGGTGCAATGCCAGGGTTGGACTTACAAAATATAGGTGTGAATGTCAATTTACATGAAAACGTAAATTGTGCTCAATCTTTCCTACTTTCAAACAATGCTTTTTATCTTTTATAGGCATCAAAGTTAGAGATCTACAATGAAACAATTCGTGATTTGTTATCACCCAACATTGCACAAGCAGTTGCCTAACTCTTCTTAACAAGCAATATACCATCAAGCATGATTCAGCTGGTAATGCACATGTGCTAGACCTTATTGTTGTCGATGTGTGTAGCATAAAGGAAATTCCTTTCTGCTTGATCAAGCTGCAAGAAGTAAGTTATTGAAATCACCATAGACATAGTTATTGGAGCATGCTTTCATCTTTTATTTTCTAGTTTCTGGTGGCCAACTGAATACATCATGTGTAATTAGTTTCTCAAATGTTCCATATTCTTGGGTACCAAGCTTTGTTTTCCTTGCATGCTTGCATTCATCTTCTGTTTTTTTGTTTCTGGTGGCTAACTGAATACGACATGTGTATTCTTTCATTTCATGTTCCACATTCTTGGTACCAAGCTGTGTTTTGCTTGCATGCTTTGAAACGTATGATTCTATATTAGCATTTTCTCACTTCTAGATCATTATTCTCTTTCCCTACCTGACTAGCCACAAGACTATCATCGCAAGAGATTGGAACTAATGATTTAGGTTTTACTTTATTCATCAGGTTAGCTGGTAGGACTCACATGAATGACCAATCAACAAGAAGCCATTTTGTTTTCACCTTAAGAATATCTGGGGTGAATGTTGTGAGTGGTGGATGTTCCTTGTTCCTTTGAGCCATTAAGCTTGTCACCTAAGACATTTGTTGACCTGATTCTTTCATTGCAGACCACGAAACAACGGGTTCAAGGTATTTTGAACCTGATAGATCTTGTCAAAAGTGAGCGTCTTGCTAAAAGTGGCTCGATCAAAGATGATATAAAAGAAAACCAGGCAAGAATTGCTTCTCATTTATGTTGAATATTTTTGTTTTAGATGCATATACAGAAATTCATATGTCCTTGAAACAGGCAATTAACAAAAGCTTGTCTTCACTGAGTGATGTTATATTTGCAATTGCCAAGGAGGATCATGTTCCCTACAGAAACTCAAAATTGACATACCTTCTATAGGTACATGGCCATTGGATTTCTGGAATGTTTAGTATATTGCAATGTGTACAATTTCATTACATTAGTTTTAAAAACGTATTGAAAAAAGCTGTTTGTTTACTAAAAAAATCAATTTTCAACATTTACCATCTTCATTCTCATCATACTCTATGAATCCTTGGTGTTTAAAGCCTTGTCTTGGGGGTGATTCAAAAACGTTGATGTTTGTTAACATCCCTCTGGAGGTTTCATCGGCTAGTGAATCGATATGTTCGCTTCGATTTGATGCTCGAGTCAATCCCTGTGAGATTGGGGTTCCTCGCTGTCCAACCCAGATGTGACCACTGGACTCCCATTGAAACAATGGTTGAGTGATTAAAGTACATTTGTCCTCAAGGGTTTCTAAAATAGCAACTAAAGAAATGAATTTTTTGTTGCCCCAAACCATTAAAACAATTTGGTTGAGTGATTAAAGTACATTTGTCCACAAGGGTTTCTAAAATAGCAACTAAGTGCATTTTTTGTTGCCCCAAGCAATTAAAACAATTTGGTTGAGTGACTAAAGTACATTTGTCCAATATGAATTGTAAAACAGCAACTGAAGCAATGCATTTTTTGTTGGCCCAAGCCATTAAAACAATTTGGTTGAGTGATTAAAGAACATTTGTCCATGAGGGTTTCTAAAACAACAACTAAAGAAATGCATTTTTTGTTGGCCCAAGCCTTTAAAACTATTTGGTTGTGTGATTAAAGTACATTTGTCTAGGAGTGTTTCTAAAACAGCAACTGAAGCAATGCATTTTTTGTGCCCCAAGCCATTAAAACCATTTGGTGTTGGTAGAATGTGTTTTGCAGATGATTGATTTGATCATTGCATCCTCTTCTATTGCCATAATATTCATGACACATTCATCACGAGACATTCATCAGTAGGGTAAAACTAACCTGTCTCACGACAGTCTAAACCCAGCTCACGTTCCCTATTGGTGGGTGAACAATTGAACACTTGGTGAATTCTGCTTCACAATGATAGGAAGAGCCGACATCGAAGGATCAAAAAGCAACGTCGCTATGAACGCTTGGCTACCACAAGCCAGTAATCCCTGTGGTAACTTTTCTGACGCCTCTAGCTTCAAATTCTGAAAGCCTAAAGGATCAATAGGCCACGCTTTAATGGTTCGCATTCGTACTGGAAATCTCTTCTTTTACTAAATAGCTGCTGAATTTGTGCATAGTATTATATTTTATGCCTTTGATATTTTTTTGTACCCTTGGCAAAGAGAAAACATTGCCAGTCTAAGTTGTGCCTTTATAAATTATATGTTATTATAAAGTATGACTTAGTGAGGTTGTTTTAATTTTTAAAGTGTTTTTATTAATTAGATGGCATAGTTGTAATTATATAGAGTCCTTTATGTCCTAAAATTCAAGAGTTGGCACGTTTTCGCTTGTATTGCCAATATATTTTACTATATGTTGCTAGAATTTCAGTATTATCCCTAGTATCAACAAAAAAATGAAGCTTTCAACTCAAATCAGGAACAGAATTCCTTGTTATAATCTGATTACGATCAATCTTAGCTTCGGCATATGCACGTCTATAAGGATGCATACGTTGGTAGATGCATACTAGTATTTTTGAGAACGTACTTTAAAGTGATACATTCCATAATATATTTTGTTTATTTATAGTACTTGTATGGATCAAAATATCAAGTATCAATTTAACATGGTGTATGGACTTTATTTTAAAAGAAAAGGACATGAGTCCTGTTATTCTCACAAAACGTGCTCTTCGCGTGATAATTTTTATTCATAAAAAACCTTCCAATTTTCTTGATTTAGAAAGTGGCCAAATTGGAAAACCGTTGTCATGATTTAACTCAGTTTGCTATAAAATTTGATGCCTTAAAAAATATATATGTACCTAAGCATGGATTACAGCCTCTAGTGACAAGCAAGCATTACATTGACTTCAAATTAGCCATAATAAAAAATATAGGAGAGGTAAAATACACTTTTGAATAACAAGTTTTGGACCAATGGGTATATTTACGATTGCATGCATTGGCTAAGTGACAAAAATAGAAATTTTTAGGAACATAAAGAGGCTGTATATGCCATACACAAGTATCACTAAATAGAGATGAAATGATCAACTATGCTAACAAATTAATTCAACTTTTTTTTGGAACAATGTTTCCAATAAAACTAATAGAATTACTGAAATAAGCTAAAATTATTCAACTTGATCTTAGAAAACTAAGAAATCAAGTAACAAAACGCAAAATATATGCCAAATAAGTATAACATTTATCTACATTGCTTAAAAGCCAATGATTCTTAATATGTCTACTTTGATGTGACCAATTAAGTGAGAAATATTATAAGGTATGCTTTCATCTTTTTCTCTTAATAAGTTTAGAAACTAATGATTTAGCCTTGCTATTCAAAAGAAACGAGGAGAATGTTTGCACCATTTATATTTTTTAAGAGAATTTGAGGAATTTGCCCGTATTTGAACTTCAACCTCTAGTTCATACGAGACCGATTAGCACATAAATTACATACCTGGCAATTTTTATTTGAAACACACTCTAGATATAGATATGAAATGGAAAGGGGAAAAGGGCATATTTGATTCAAATTCATACTAAGAGGAGCTCATTTGTCACATCAAAAGCATAACGTTCACTCGTTTGTGAGTGTATGTAGTACAACTATATTCATAAATTGTTGTGTTTGATATTTTAGAAGAAATTTCTCTTTGAAAAATATTGATCATGAAATGAATTCAATACTGACAATTGTCTTGGAATGTACATTACAAAAAAGGTAATATCTTTTGGAATATCATCCAGTGAATGGGCATTTTAGTATTTAATAAAGAGCATACTTCAAAGCTTAAATTAAAATAATTTAGAGATCAAAATATATAAGGATGTCATAAGAGATGTTAAAGATTCAAATGGAAAGTGTTGAAAACAAAAGTGATAATAAATTAAACATATAAATCTATTAGTAATATATTGGATAATTTCTTAAGCTAAACAAACCTTAAATTATTTATCCATTTATTCATTAGATGAAGTAGGTGGTGCTTCAAAAATTTTGGAATGTGAGGACTGAGATGCATGTAGTGGAGCAGACTTTGTTAGTGATGGCATGCTTGTGGATGCAATTTTTATTGTCTACTAATGGTGAAATAATTGTAAAAAATTGAGGATAACAAATAGATGATAGAATGGAAAAAAGCCTGAAACTTTCTAGCATGGACAAATGCTTGATTCACATCATTTGAGAGTTGTTGGCTCAATGTTGGTTGGCCCCTATTAAATATTAAACAATTGAATGAAAAATAAGTTTGAAGAATGCTGTTAAGTGTTTTTGAAATGCTGTGTTTAATGATCTGTTGTTTAGAAATACTTATTTTTAATTTGCCCAAAACATCTTTGCTTATTAGTTTAAAAAATAGAAAACTTTGACTTACTTCGTGAGAATAAAAGATGTTTTCGAACTATTAAAATAATAAAATGAAAAAAGATAGTGATATCCCCCTTAATTTATAAATAAATATAATTGGTTAATTTATTTAACATGACCTAAAATAAGTATTTTTGTGATTAAAAGTACAAAATTTTAGCAATCAAACCAACCCTTGATCTTATACTACCATGTGGAGTATTATTGTTTATAAACTCATTAGTTAAGGATGGATAATACATGAAAACATGATTCCATAGTACCTAGAAAAAAATGTTTATGATGTTATGCATATACTTAAAATAAATGTAATAATATTGTAATATTCATGTAATGATTGATTATCCTCAACTTTATCAAATTATTATATGAATATATTAAATAATTATTTGTTTATATTTTTTTGAAAAATTGAATCATCACGATTTGATTCCAATTCTACAAATCGTACAGATAAATATCTTCCATTTGATGGATGTAAAAACTATAACAATAATTTTTTCACTATTTTTAGAAACCAAATTTCATTCTATCGTATCTGTTATAATATGTGGTAGTTATGTAGATTTGTCCTGAACTAAAAATCCATATTTGAAAGAAAAGTAGAAATTATAAGATTAAGGCACAACATGCAAAAGTACTATGCGTGAACTTATAATGGATTTTTAAGAAGAATTAATCGATATTTCAAGACAATCATCACAGGAAAGCATCAGATAGTATAGTGTAACAAAATTCTTACATACTAATTTGCTTCAATCAAAGCAAGAATTCCTTTACAACTTCCCTAACATGAACATAAATAAGTAATGCAACTAAATGTTATCACATGAAACTTGATAAAAATACAAATATGTTAGAGAAGACAAATAGGCGCCAAACATAAAGCGTTGGGAGAAAAAAAGTCAAGTTAACAAATACCTTTTCACGATCTACTGGTTGACCAGAGTGACGAATGTGCAGGAAAGGCCCCCTTACTTGCGGTGGAGGGATGGGCCTCACTTGCCAATTTTGTAGTTTTGTAATTCCCTCTATTTTTTGATACTTAATCCCAAAAAATAAACTATATATTATGCAGATGGCAAATGAAGGATTCGTATTACTACTTGAGAAAAAAATGACCTCAAAAAACTATTTCTGAGAAGATTCACAGCATCCTTACAGAAGGCGGCAAATTACAAAAAAACTTGAGAATGCATTAACATAAAGTCTAATTAGTTTATTGTAACAGTTAAACATTTTTCAAAAGAGAGAAAATTTTCTTATATTTTTGTTTGAATGGGTGAATTTACATATCCATGTACACTTTAAGTTCCACAAAACTTTTGTTTCTTGCAAACAAAATTGTAAAAACGAAATCAAAGAATAACTACACCCAATAAAGAAAACATAAATTGTACTTAAAAATGTCATCATTTATAATTCCATGATTTAAATATTCATAAAATATTAAATTGTATCCAACAAAACGAAACGTAAATATAGGAATCATGATATGAACATTGAGATATGGAAAGCAAACTATGTTTGCTATGACCATGCGCAACTCCCACAAACTCTTAAAAGGCTAGCACTATCATGGGAAGACATCATATTCAAACAGTTGGCCACTCTAACAAGAGCATCAAGAATTCTTTAAGCTAAGCTAGCTCCAAAAAACCCTTTACCAGAAAAAGGGCAAAAAAGGTCAATCGTACATTTTCACCCTGCTTTTCTATTCAAGATTATCATCAATGCTCATATGTATGTTGATAAAACCATTCACATCAACAAATTCCCTGAAAGTTGTGGCTGGATAGACAAGAATATTAATAGTGTCTCATGGACTAGTCTCATACTCACATTACTTTTAGTGTAGAAGTTAAAATGTTACAAATATAATCAAATAATATGGCCTCAGTAAGATAGCAGTGCTTCCATTTTGCAACTCAAAGCTTGAATTGAAGTATAATGTTACCACTGATTTCCAAAAAGATGGCCAAAAATAGCAAATGGATAGAGCTTTATGTTTAGCCAAGACGAAACAAAAACACGGTTAATTATATATTCTTTTATATTTCAATTTTCATCAAAGAAAAAGACAAAAAAACAGGTTGCTCAACATCAGATGAACAAAATAAGCTATTGCTTATCTTATGGCTCCCAAAAGTTTTACCAACTTTTCAATAGGAATTAAAAAAAAATATCAATAACTACAATAGCTATGAAACCTGACCAACATTCCAACTTGCTTATGAGAATGCCTAAAATAAGCATAAAATTATAAGTAACCATCATCATCATCTCTGAGAGAGCTTCCATATTAACCCATAGAACAGATCTTGTTCAAGGTCATCATCATCATTAAATGAATCAAAAAAACAAAAATAGGTATAGGGGCATAAGCATTTAAAATACGTTATATTTGTAAACAAATTATGTATGAAGGAACAATAAATAAAGACATTTTAGTACCCAATCCCACATTAAATTAAATCATAATACAAGCTAAAAAACTTAGATGGGGCTATTAGTTCCATGAACACTATGATTGTGAAGAATAAAATTTATGCTCTCAAAATATTCATTTTAAACTTTACAAATTGCAAGGTTGTAAATGACTTGATCCAAGCAAGCAGAACAGGGCTTAAGTTCAATTATGTTAAGTCTAGTAGAGCTCAATTCGAGTATAATTGATGGTATTAAAGCTCGTCTCATTTAAATCATAAATGTTTAACTTCACTAAACCACAAACGAGCAACTTGGTCAACAAATATATGAATGAGCCATAAAAAGGACAACATACAATCAACTAAACAGGTTGGCACGTGTTAAATATTTGAGACTTAAAACAAGCATGTGAGCATAAACTGTATATGAACAATAATTGATACATTAAAAAAGCTTATATACACTACATTCATGAATATTAATTGATACTTTTAACAAGTATGCCTTTTCTGAACCTCTAGATCATACTTAAAAGAATGTATTAAAAGGACACATCGAGTACATAAACAATCTCAATTATTAATGTTTCGGAAAAATGTGTGCATGAAAAAATGAAATCAATAATAATAAAAATAACTTATGCATTTTGTTAAATATATATGTAATATAATGTACAGAAGATAAACAAAGACAAGCATAAGCCAAACACGTAGAAATAATAACACAACAAAAAAATATGTACAAGATGTTAGAACTATACTATCTGCTTGGCGTTTGTGATCTTCTAGAAAAGAATAGTTAATGACTATGACTCAAGATAACCAAAGATAAATACTAAGGTAAAAGGTAGAAAACAACAAAGCCTAGTAATCACAAAATGTATATTAAATAATTATGCTTTTATAAATACATTGTGTCCAAGAATGGGGCAATTTAACTAAAGCTAAATAATCCAACTTCAAGGTTTCATTCAACACCATCTTGATTAGTAAGAAAATTACATTAGCTAGCTTTTATAATAAGACCCTCAAACATATCAATCACAAATCAAATAGAGATCTTGGACCACTCTATCGACCTAGAAATACTACTATGCTACTAATTAAGAGTGGTTACTGTAGTTGAAACCAGGCACATTTTAATTTCAAGATCCGATGAAATGGCATGAGAAAAATCATCATAAAACTCAAGAATAAGACCTTCAGTTATTCACTATTAGAAGTAATGGAGCGGATTCAAACCTCATGGAACTTTTGGTTGTGAAAAGTGCAAGGCATTCCTTTTTTTAAATGATATTTTAACAATGAAGTAGATTTAATGAAAAGCCATGCAGTGTAAATATCAATATGGAACCTGGCCCACTCTGCACAAATTAAACAACATGAAACTAAACTAGCCGTTATTTCCTGATCCAGACAAACAAATTATAATAGGCAAAAACAAAAATCTACATAGAAAGATATTCACAATCTCCACTACAAGAATTATAAGACAATGGGAAGCACTGGATAGATAACAAAACATTAGAACAAAAATACCAATATCAACTTGAGAGCATGTAGGAAAGAGTAATAACCACTTATAATCATCATGGATAGTAAGCTATTTAAACTCCTACAATAACCATTGGCCTTAAAGAAGGAAGGCTAGAGAGAGCGAGAGAGAGAGGCAAAAACCTTCGGCCTTGGAAGACCTAGAGAGTAGAAGCAATGCGATGAGGGTCGAAGGATGCACACAAGTCGTGGAGCTTTAAATGCAAATAAACAGTGGCATTCAGTACATCGAGTTCGAGATCGACAGTGGCACCGGTGGAGGCAGACAAAATCATAACTATAGGACTATCGAAGCTAGAAAAGGAGAAGGGAAAAAAAGACAATCTGTTCGATGAAATCCTTATAACTCCATAAACAAAGCTTCAAAGATTGTAGCAATGAAAAAAATCATTTCTAAAACTGAAAACAAAAATAAAAGAAAAAAATAAATTATGTGGGTTAAAAAGACCAATCAATACATTCCATAATAATCAATTAAAGTTTTATATAATTGTTTCTAACAATTTAAACTGAATGAGTTGTATATAATAATAAATCCTCTATTATATCATAATTAAAAATTATTCAAATATTTTTTAGACAATGTCTGATAGTCAAAATAAAACATATCCTCTTAAAAATAAAAATAACTATTTATTATTAACAAAATAAAAAATGCTATAAAAAATATTTAATATCAAGTTTTAAGTATTTCTCAAAAAAATGATATTTATATATTTATATATATATATATATATATAAATATCATGAATAACATATAAAAAACAAATATTATCGAAATAAAGAAAAATATACAAACAAATCATCATTATTCATTACAAATTTTGACGATGAACATATTAAGAGTTGTATAATTTTTGTTGTTGCTCAATAGAAACAATGGGTAATTAAAATACTATGATTTAGTATGATTCAACAAAAATATTAATATTAGATTAATGAAGGGGTCTTTATCATTCAAATATTAAAAAATATAATTTTTATTTTTTATCTTTATTTATTTACAATGAAATAAAGACATTTAAAATGGAATTATTTTAATTTATGTATTTTTTATTATTAAGCATGATTATAATATTTGATTAAGTATTTTATTTTGTTCATAAATTTAGCCAATGATAAAAATATTTAAAGTGATCTATTTATTAATAGTTAATTATAGAAATAAGTTTTTTAGTATATCATAAAACAAAGATTTTCTACAAAAAAAAATTTTTGTCAATATTTTCAAAATATAAATTTAAATTCAAAAGACAAAATAATTATAAAAATTACTTTAAAAATAATTATAATATTAACAATTCTATTAAAATATTTTTAGTACCATATTTATTCAGACCATTTGGAGCACAAATTTCAAACTTAATTTTTATTGAAATTACTTTTTAAAATATTATCAAAAGTTTATTTAAGTAAGTTTAAATACATACTATTAATTTAAAAAACAAAAAACAATGTCAAAAAGTAAAAGATTGTTTTATCATCATAAAATAACATTAAAAAGTCTAATTCACTTTTTATTAAGAGATAAATATATGCTAATCATTTTTCAATACAATTAATAACAAATTTATAAAACCCATCAAGTTCTTAATAAACTTTTAATAATATTATTTATTTTTTTTATTTAGTTAATTAAATTTTTAACATAAAATTATTATAAAAAATAATAATCAAAATAAATAATATTTTCAATTGCCTCTACGGCCAGAGAACTAATGCCATAGACTGAGCATCGAATTCCAAGACACTCCTCACTTCAGTTTTTCTAGCGACCTTCTCCTAAATCCCTCTTCGAATACCTTCGTTTTCTCTACTCCCTTAACCCTTTCTCATCCCTACACCATCTAGATCAGAACTAATATGTCGTTTATCTGCGTCTTCCTTTAGCCTTCGTGTCGACGTTGCTCAGTTTTACAGCTCTTTGTCAGTGCTTTTTTGCATATGAACGGCAACCGTGAAGATTACATTCTTCTTCGACGGAGTATTTTCCATCAGTGTACACTATTTAGGCTTCAAGAGGGGCGGAGTCCCGAAGCTGGAGGCGGTCGTTGATGGGCTTCAGAATGAAATGGGATAACCTGGTCAGCTTCCTTCCATTGACCAGATCAAGAAGATCTGTCAAGGAAACATGGTACCCTTATGGAGCTTTCTCCTTCAAAGAGTACGGACTAAGAGAACCACAGGGATAGTTCGCCGAAATATTTTGGTTCATGGAATGGCGGCACCTGCTGATGGGGTGAAAGCAAGGATGTGGGAGAAGGAAAAGGGAAGCTTGGATTTCAAGAATGAATCATCTCTAGAGGCGAAGGAAGTGCCAATGAGGGAGAGGGACCTTGCGGAGGAGGAGGCAGTGAGGTTGAGGAATGTCGTTAGGTGGCAAAGGAAGGAGTTGTGGTCCCAGATGGTAGAGATTGAAAGAGAGGAGTCAGAGCGGAAGTGAATGGTCGACAAGAGGGCCAATGCTAGGTGAGATGTCTACTTTTTTAATTTGATTTTTAGATTAGGGGATTCTTGTAGCAGGTGGATTATACATAACTAAATGTTGGAATTTGGAATTGGAGAAGAGGTTTTTTTGGCTTTGTGAGGTCATGAATATATTATTATTCATGTTATTGTTCACTAAATGCGTATTTTCTGAAGTTGTGTGATATTGCTAATGTGTTTTCCATTGGAATGATGGTGTAATTGCTAATTACCTTAAGGTTTGTACTCGTTTAATGAATAACTATTTCCTTTCTTTTGGTTAACATATAACGTATAAATAGGTGATATTAGAAGCTTATGATCAACAATGTGATGAGGCAACAAAGATATTTGCAGAGTAATAAAAATAGCTTCATCAATATGTAAGCCAAGCAAAAGACATTTGGAGGTTGATTACAGATAGTGCTGCTGATTCTGTTGGTGAGATCCATTCGCACAGTGAGAAAGAAGCAGTCGACACAATGGTCAAGGGTAGCAAATCATCAGATGATGTCATTTTCATTGAGACATCACGAGATAGAATCATAAGATCGGCATGCGAGTCTCTTGCAAGGCATATGATTGAAGGAATCCAAAGTACATTCCCCACGTATGATGGGATTTGAATGAACTCTAGTATTCAAGTAGATGCTGCCAAGTTTCTCGATGACTTGGAAGGTGATGTACCTGAAGATGTAATGGCAATGATAACTGAGTCTCTTAGAAATCCTTCACAGTTACTTCTGTTAATCACTGCATACACATTGCGCTAGAACAAATTGATCCACAGGGAGACTGAAAATATTGACATCCGAGTTGATGCATAGCTTTTGAGGTAATTCTTTTTATCTTCAAATCATTGTTTTATTTTTTCTTTCCCTATAGGATGAATTTATAAAAGATTTTTCTTAGCTTAGATAAATCTTTGTTTGTTTCTCGAGTTTTCAAAGTCCTATGAGGCATTTAGTGTACATTTATAGCTTCAAAAATACATTGGAGCATAATGGTTGTAGATAGGAAAATATTACAAAGTTCAACTTCAATGTCGCACTACCAATTGTTTCCTTACGGAAATCATGAATGTACTGTTATGGCTATTGTTTGATACTGTTTAAGAGCTACTTTTTCTTTGTTGCCATATTGATATTACACTTTAATTTCATTTTTTATTGTATAACTTATGCATAGGCCATATTGATGTAATTTCAATCATCTAAGGGAGCTCTCATTAAAATGTACTAGTGAAACATTAACAAACTTATTTTATTTTTTTTGTTTAATCTTTGTCTGTTTCCATCTATAAACTCATTCAATGTACACTTATTGTGTAATGTTTTTTTTTAATTTTTAGTCTTTGTTAACTCCTTGTGCAGCATGTTAGCATTTGGTTATTGGGGTTTGATGTTGTCAACTTAATTAAGAATTTGTTCATGAAATATTGATAAGATAGGAATATAAAATTAATAAAGCATGAACTAAGGCGAAAATGAGATGTTAGAAAAGGCTCTAGAAAGGATGGTAGATAGGTTGAATATAACTTTTTAATTATTATTAAAGAAAGTTCAAGATTATGATCAGATTTTTATTCTTGCCAGAATTGTAAAAAACTAATGTCAAGGTCGAATTAATGTGTAGAGCAAATGTCTTGTTAGTGCCAAATCGATGTTAGACTGGTATTATGATGAGTTTTGATAATGATGTTTTTTTCTCTTTAATTAAATTCAATTTCTTATAGTTTTTTATAAGAATTAGATCTGTCATGAATAATATATTTTATTGGCTATTGTAGGAAGTTGGATAATTTATTCATTTTCAACTGCATGGTTGATCATTCCTTAGGATAAAATTAAAAATAGCATATAAAAAATTGTTAACGGATTATTATGATATTTTTAGATTGTGTTTGGTTAAGTAAGTTATATCGATAAATTTTAAGAAGATAATTAAATATTACTATTTTGCTAGTATAAATAATATTTTAGTATAATTATTATTTATCCATTTTTTGGTTAAATCGTTAATTTTTTTTGTGAATTATTATTTTTACCTTTTTAAAAAATGTTTTATTTAATAATCAATTATGAAAACTTAATTTAAAATTAAGATTTAGAATCTTTTATAGCATTTATGAAAGACTTTATGCTTTGGAAATACCAAATTAATTGGTCTATCATATTAAATGGATTATCAACTGTTCCAATCAGGTACAAATATGAGAATGATATAGTAACAGATACTACAACTCAGGATGCAAGTTCACCTTTACTATATCAGGTTTATGGTAGTCCAAGGAGTGGTACAGATCTATCCTCACAAGGAACTTGCAATCAACTAATTGAAAGACAGTATGCCTTCTCCTTATATGTAGAATAATATAGAGTATGCTATTGTAGTTGCCTATTATTTCTCATATTAGAGATTACTTATACTTATTGTTTGATATCCTGCATTTTGTTATATTTCTAAAAAATTTTATTTGTGATTATCTATCAGAGGAGAACTTATAGTCATTCTCACATTCATTTTTTTTTCCTTATTTGCCACTTTTTTTAACTTTAGGTATTTTGTTACATCATTTTTTGTGATTAATGTTTCATGTGCATCTTTTGATTTTTTTCATTCATAAGGTCATCCCTTTTAATATGGCACATTGACATGTATAATAAAATTTTAATTTTAGATTATTATGATAGAGTGCTTAACAAAGTGATTTGGGTTTTTTAATTATTTATTCTTATGGGTTAAGCTATTTTCAAGGGATCTCATCAGTTATATTTAAAGTAGGAGTTTCTTTTTGGGATTTTTTTTGCTATTATCACCACAAGCATCTCTGTGTTGCTATTGTAGAGACATTGGTAATCTTAGCCTAATGAGGAAAGAATAATAAATATTTAAGTAGCTTAAGAATCCATTAAAAAATTTCTTGACCATAAGTCAATGTAAGTTGTTTTTGAAATTACTACAATAATTCAAGAAATACATATTCGATGACTAAATTATAAATATCAACTATTCGAACAAATAAGGTACTTCAAAGAAGATGGGACTTTTGCCCTTGAGTGTTTTTTCATAATGGTTAATGGCAAAACAATTTAGATAGTTTGGTAAGCAAAATATAGTCTAGTGAAAAAATGCCTAAATTTGGGGAATGGATGATGAACAAGGGTTAGGGATACATTTACTGAATACTATAACTATAAGAGTTGTACCTTCTAATTAGAAATGTTACCAAGTGATAGAGTAAATTGTCCCTTTTCTTAATATAGCATGTTTGCAAAGCACTAATTCCATTTACAACCTATCCAAAATTACATTAGAAGACATTAAAATTGCTTCAAAAGTCATCAAAGCTACTCCAAAAAACATGTAACTTACCAATCAAAGAAAATTAAGCATATGTTGGACAATGCTTTGGCTTGTACATCAATCTCCCTCTTTTTAAAATTACTTGACCTTGAGTTGAGTTGTGAAGTCTTTTGAGGAGAAAACATTGCATATCTCCATCCTACCATAAGGATATTTTCTTTGCCCATCTTTTCTACCAATGGGAAAGCTTGCAAAGTAATGAGGGAAGCTTGGCATAATGAGCTAGTAGTAATCGAATCAAGTGCTGCATGGAGAAGAATTTTATTAGGACGTACTACTTGAGTTGTGAATGTGTTTCTTGCAGCTAATAGTATAGTTTCCTCTATTTAGTACATACATGTATAATATTTATTGTGCCAGGAAGAACACAAATATAACCTTAGAATTAGTCTTCTGTAATTTTCTTTTTTAATTTCTTTGGTTCTTTTGAATAAGAAACTTGGGCAAGTAGAGATTGTCGTATTAGTTGTAGTGGTATTTCACTAATTTCACATTAATTAAAGTCTTGGGGTCTTAACCAAGCTCCTTTTTTTAATTATCATATGTTTTCATTAAAATATTATATAGAAAAAAGATTACATGTTAATATTACATGATCATATAATACATAAAATATATGGGTACCTCAACAATAGATTATTTACTATAACATAATCTTTAAGGGTTGTTAAGATTTTTTTTACTTGATCTTTGTTTGCAGTTTGTAAGGTAGTCTTGAATAAATCTATATTGTCTTTTTTGTTATAAAAGATTAGATGAGTTAAGGTTGTTTGTAGTGTCTTTGTATGTATGTATGTATGTATGTATGTATGTGTGTGTATATATATAGTTAAATTTATCAATTTACATATTTTATGTAACTCAACTTTATATGCACTAATTGACTAAATTTAATCATTGAAACTTATTATTAATGTTTGTGTTGATATTATTTTATTAATCACTTAGGTTAGTGAACTTATTCACTTTTTTGCAAGCTTATTTCTAATAAACGTAAAAGTTTTTTTTATCCATTTCGATTAGTAGAAAATGTTGTCAATAACCCTTGTTAAGTGATAACTAATAATTAATATTTGTTATTAATTGATGTAACCTAGCTAATGTAAACATATTTCTATTAGGGCATAGTAAATGCTATGTTTATTTTTTGACTATATAATTGTTATTACTTGGAACAGCTTAAGACCTCTACAAAATGGGGATTCTTATTTCATTAACATGGAAATATATACTTGATTAACAAATTTCTCATATGGCCAATTTATTATTAAATGTTTATTTTGTGATTTTAGCCTAAGATTTAAATCTTCAATGTGGAAAATTGTAAGAAATATGATGGCTGGGCATGTTGGTATCCTTTGGCAAATGTTTCATTGCAAAAATCTTAAACTATAAGCTATGTTTGTGTGAAGTTATGATTTAACAACGTGCTTGAAGTTGACCTTGCCTTTAATAGTTTGCTTTGAAAATTGGCCATGCATTAAAGAAATTGGAAAAATGAGCAGTAAATTTTTCGTTATGGAGCTCGTTGTCCAGAAGATTTTCGTGGTCTCATTTTCCTTGGACATTTACGCTCTGTAGTATGGAGCTTTTCTGGGTATTTCCTTTCCCAAGTTTTAATGAGATTGATGTGAACGTTTATGGTACATCTCATAGAAAAGTTTTTTTTTGTTTATTTAAAAGCCATATGCAAGTCAGCTACTTTAGATAACCTTCTACACCATTAGTTATGGTTATGAAGTTATCCACATAACACTAAGGAAATTGTTTCAAGTTGACACACCTATGGAAATGCTTCATCTCATAGGAATCATCATTTTGCAATTTTATTGTGTTTCGTTTTAGAACTCGTAATAATGTATATCATGCATCCCTTTTCCTTTCAGAAAGCTCATGTCCAACAGTTTGTGGCTATTGAAGATGCACTGAAGAACGCAGCTGAAGCTAAAAGCATTAGGAAAAAACTTGTAAAGCGGTTACATGGAAATGGTGAAGTAACAACAACAATACTACATTCTGGAGTCCAATCGCAGAACCTTGGTAACACAAGGAATTTTTCAGGTGATGTGACCCGTGCGATTTCTTAAAATAGGATTTTTTGTTGAAATCTTTTAAATTATAATGTGGAACATCGCTATGAATCACTAATATGGAATTTTGTGAATTTTCTTTATTCATGTTTATTTCTGATGCTAAGTGTTGACAATCTTTAACATGCCAAACTTCATGGAGTTGTACCTACCATAAGAGTTTCAAAATTATAATTCCTAACACCATATTTTTGGATATTTGGTGCTTACATTATGCATGTTGCTTTTTTATTAATCATCATACAAAGAAAAAATATATTTTGTCAAAAAAGAGTGCATTTTTGTTGAGCATTTTCATCCAATTCTATTCATTACTATTTGAGTTCAAAAGTTAAGGATTTTGATCATGCTTCTCATTGAAACTTTTTGAAACTGCATCAAATTATATCATAGCTTAGCTTATAGTGTTTTTAACTTCAATTTGTAAAATGCATAAGCTAATAATGTGAGGATTATTGCACTGAAGGAGTTTTATATATGCAATCTTCCATTGTAGTGCAATGAAACCTTTCCTTGATTCCATGGTCTTGATCACTCTGTATTATGTATTGTTCAGCTGGATGTTTGGGCTGAAGAAAGAGATATTGTTGGACTTAAAGCTAGCATTATTACATTGACATCTATGGTTTAACTCTTGAACAAGTTGTGTTTGCGGTGGAAAGAAGTAGAAGATTCTTTACGAAAGAAATGGAAGAAAATTGAAGAGTTTGACTCTTGCGAATCAGAACTTGAGTCTACTTACACTGCATTTCTATGTGCTGACATTGTTAAGTCTCTTGCACACCATATCCTCATTCAAATGATATATTGCTGTTAGTTGAACTTGACGAGTTATTTAGTTACAACCTTGAGTTGATCTTTTGCTTCCTATGTACACTGCTTAAGTTCATCTTTTACTGTTGATTTGTAAAGTATTTCTTTGTGTTAACATTTTTAAGTATCTTGCATACTATATCATCTTTTGATTACAACTTTTGTTGTTTATGTGTGTTTTGTGTTTTTGAATGATATACCTAAGTTAATCTTTTGCTATTTAGTGTACAATTTATTAGATCTAAAAGTGTTTATGTACTGACATTGTTAAGTATTTAACTATTGAATCACTTTTTTCTAGGACCAGATAAGTAATGCTTTATAATGTACTTGAACTTGTACTATTAGGGGTAAACATTGCATAAAAGCTCCAAAATGCTTGGGTTTCAAGGAGTGTAGGACATAGATTATCCACCACGTGTGATCTCACTTTAGGCATATTGTGATTGTGGTAGTAGAGATATGGTATTGTTTAGCTATAAGCTGTAACAACACAAATATGATACCTGATTCTGTCCTAAGGCCACATGTGAAGTGAGCACTCATAGAGTGGCTAAATTTTTTTCATGATATTATAATCTTATATATTTTCTAGTTGTAAAAGTTAAAACTAAATTATTATATTTGTGTTGAAAGGATCTTTTATGAATCCTTAAATCTTGATGTTTTCAGTGAGTTTTCTTAGGGTAAAAACTTTTGAATATCATATATTCAATGAATGAACACCAAATATGCATTTTATCTTTAAGTTTGCATTTTGAATTTAAGAATTAGTATATATTGAAAAAAGAATTTTTTGAACTAAACGAAAGATTGAAATGACAATCAAAATAGAAGTAGAATTATTAGTTTCTCTCAAAAGCAAAAAAAAATAGGATAGTGAAGGATTGCCTTTTGCATTTTTGTATCAAAAATCATCTTAGGTGACAACAATTATATGTTCTAGATATTTCTAAATGAGAAAAACTATCATTGATCATGAGTCCTACTTGTATAAGCATTTGTGGAAACATTATTTTTTAAATTCTCAATAACTCATTATATTATGTAGAATTGGGATATATTAGGATTAAATAGAAAAATTTTTTATTGTTTTATTTTTTTAGGTGTCACATGTATCATATTTAATTTTTAAGAATCATTATTCTTTTATGAAGTACTAGTGAACCATTACCCTAACACAAACCTTTTGTTATTTCTATATTGATAAATTGTTAAATATTGATAATGCTACTTAATTTGATTGCAAATAATTTGGATCTACTTTTGTTCTCAAGGGAGGCTTTAAGAGGAATAAAAGACATATTGAGGGGATTTTGTAGGTCTTGAGAACACTCAAGGAAGATAAGAGAGGTACCTTAAGATATTATTCTTAAGACGTGTTGGTTGACCTTGAGGCCCATGTTATTGGGCTTGATGTGGATGAATATTTTAAGAAAGAGCTTAAGTAAGATGTATTCTTTGAGAAAGCTTACTTGAGGTAGTTTTCACAATCAATGGGCATATGCAAGGTAGATTATGGTCTTGAGGGACATAATAGAGGTGTAAGTTGCAGTTCTCGAGGGTTAGGCCTTGAGTAAAAGGAATGTGTAACGAAACTTTCTAAAATTGTTCAGAAGGAAGTATAGATCTCGATCTTATGAGAACAAAGGCTCAAGGAGTGCCTTCAAGAGCAATCAAGGCAAGTACACATGGGAATAAAATCACATCAAACTCTTTTAGTAATTTTTGGATTCATTTCAATTTGATTTTGATTGAGTAATGAACTCGAAAGTTTTAGAGAATTTTTTGGCATTCTAACTCTATTTTTAATAATCTAATTCAATATTTGTCGAAGAAGTTACTCCAAATTTATTTTAGTTGTGCAAGGAATTTGGGTAAGCACAAATTTAGAATTTGAATGCATCAAATTAGTATTTGATTTTTAATGGCCATGATTTTTTTTTTATTTATTTCTTAGTTAGTTTTCATTAGATTTTCTATGTATATCCCTTAATTCTTGTTATTAAGAGCTTTTAGACTATAAAAATGATTTGTGGAGGAGTTATTCGTATTAGTGCAAGTGGCTCGATACTTTAGAGTATCATGTGATTTCATGATTGAGGGTATCATGAATAATTACTCTAGGTGAGAGGTGTTTTCTTTGAACTTGTTGCGAAGTTTTTGAGAATTTACTTCATAAGTAGACTAGTTTAGGTTTTCTTTAATTGAAAAGCTGGAGTTTCTCTATGTAACTAATTCGTATTGCATTTTATTTCTCTCTACATGTTTTTGTTGTGGCAATGTAATCATTCTGTCTATAAGATCGATCATATTTTGCCATTTGAGTATTAGATCTTACCTAGTGTAGATCTTGGTAAATTGTTGGTCTACTTGAGATGTGGAAATATTATTGAGATAAAGGCAACATGAGAAGATAAATGACTTAGTAAGATAAATATTTAATCATTGTAAGAGAATGTTGTTTTTCTAACTCAACAAGTACAACTTTTGATGGAGATGATGAGACATGAGGCGATGAAACATAATTTTGAGGATCGTTGAAAGTTGGAGATGAGTCCACTTCAAGAAGAAGCATAGATGATGATAAGAAGTGAAGAAGAAAGAACTTTAGGTGATGGAATGATAACCATTGTAATCTTATGGCTCCAAGTGACAATGATTTCTTGAAATCTTTCAAAGTGGTGGCTAAGATAAGCATCCTATCTTGTAGTGCTTAATGGAAGGAAGTAGAATGCATGGCTAGATGGTTGGAAATGTATTTTTGCATCTTTGAATGTATAAGTTTCAGCAAGATGTCCTTTGAAAAACTAATTTATTATGCATTAGCATGATCAGACAATCTTTTGTATTCTAGAGTTGTAAAGATTTGTAATTGGAGTCAATTCAAGTAGTTTCTATGGAACTTTTATCCCAGCTATGAGGAAGCTAGATAGAGGAAGTAGCATCGCTTGATAGCCATGAAGGTTGTTAATGCAAGATTGTAACTCATAATTTTGGAGATGAGTGGTCTCTTGTGTTGAATCTTGGAAAGAAGAGCTTCTTGATGAAGCATTTGATAGGTTTACTTAGATTGCCATGGTTAATAAAATGGGAACATTAGGAAATGTTTTAGTATTGATATGAGTTGCTCGATACATAAACGCCACATATGGCTACAGGCGAAGAGTATTGAGGGTATCTACTCTGTATGAGAGGTAGTTTGGCCTTGAAATTAATGTCAAGAGTATGAGAATTTATTTTATATGTTGATTGCTTTAAGTTTTTCTTTAATTAAAAGGTTAGAATTTTTTTATATATCTTCTTTACATCATGTTTCCTTGTTCTTCTCACTAGTTTCTTGTTGTGCCACTTGAAAAAGATTTTTTTGGGACAAATCATTCCATGTCTTTTGTTGGTTCTGATAATGTCATTAAAATGTTTATACATTTAAAAGTTCAACATCATAAATGTTATTTCTAAAAAGTTTATTACAAATTACTCAAAGACAATTGATCACTGATAATCTCTTTTTAAATGTCATGAAATTTTTAGAGTAGCTAAATTGCCTAGTCCAATTGATCTTTAGCTGTAGGATTCATGGTGGTTCATGAAGGCTTTAAACATTTGATTACATTCATTTGATTATATCTGGAACTTTACAATTGATCATACAAACTGATGTGGAATTGTTCTTTTGATGCATCTCTTTAATGGGGCTTTTTGTGATCATTCACTTTCCTGTATTATACTAATAGGAAGCATTAGCCTTCCGAGACCTTCAACCCACAGCCGCACAAGAACATGCAATGAGGATGATCATTCAAGCTTGCCATTCTATGGCAAATGTTTCATCTAGTTCTAAGGATCACATTGAGAAAGAGTTATCGATTTTCAATCAAATCCTGGATAATAGATTATATATGATGCCATCAACACCTCAAGTTTGTCATTAATCTATATCTTTTTATGTTAATTTTACTTTAATGTTAATCTTTTATGTGCTATGAGTGGCAAAAATAATTTCATGTTCATTAAGGTAAATAGTAAAGTCATTCTATTTTTTTCTTAGAAGAGACAAGCCAATATATCATTATAATTTTTTTATTTATTCACCTTTTTAATTATCATCAAGGCCATGGAATACATAGATTCATGTGATTTTGTAAAATGGGGTTTCTATTAAATAATTTTTACACTTTTTTTAATTAATTCTTGTCCTAATTGCATCTTGGGTGCTTGCTTTGTGAACAGGCTCATCTTGAGTCTATGGGCTCTACTATAGCTATTGGTCTTGAAGCACACGTAGCTGCTGAAAAAAGTGCTTTTTTAATTACAGCAAGAGCTGAAGCTGGAGCTGGAGATCCATCAGCAATACTTTCTATATGTCGTATCTCTTCATCTCTTCAATATCATTCTAGTACCTACTGAATGTTCTGATTTAGGTAAAAATCTTTTTTTGCTAGATGTGATCCTAAGTTTTCTCCCAATGTTTAATTTCTTCTTTATCTTTTAAAATTTTAATTTCCATATCCATTATTCAAAAGAAGAAGGAAGACTTGTTCTTATAATCTTAAGCACAAACTAACTAAAGAAATTAACTGGTATTTAATATCTTGAATGTTTGGAAGAAATAGATGATGCCTTGACATCTGTTTTGGGGGTAATGGACTTCTGCGTAAAACCTCAATGCTCAATAAGAATATGAAAGGTATAATTTTTCTTTGATTTAGTGTTAGGTTTTATTTTTAAAAAGGATTAAGATTGAAAGTTTTCATACTTGCGTAAAATTCTCTAGGAACATTGCATGCTTTTTAACTTTTTGAGTTGAGAAACCCAATCAGGGATTGGGGATGGATATAGTCAAAGATTTTGGCTCAACTACCTAAAAGTTTTTCATGCAATTTTTTTAATTATTCAGTAATCTTATCTTTTTGATAATATTTATAAAATAAAAAATATATTAAAGCTAAAAATTTATTCGTCTAATTTTTTTAATTAAAAAATTCGTTAAATGCATAATTTACCTCTCCATTATTGTTTATTTTACTTCATATTTTAAAACAATGATCACTTATTGCTCTATGGTTTGAATACCCATTTCTTTTGATTATGGTTTGGAAGTGAGGTTATGACCTTTAGATTAACAATTTTTAAATTTGAATTAAATAATAATTTCTCTATTGGATCAATTAGAAACAAAACATATATATGATCAAGAAATTGTTACAAGTTAGAAGAGATTTTGAGCTACAAAACATTTGTCAAATTGCAATCAATCTATGAATGAATCGAATCTTCCCTCCTCTATCAAGTGTGTGATATGATTAGTTGGGGAAATCACATAAATCTCATTCCAAAAATACTTCTTTGAAGAAACGTTTCATGGCTTTGTGTTAACTAAGCCTCTCCAAGGTTATATTAGCAATTCTCATTCAAGAGGTGTCACACAAAAGACATATGAACTCTAATATTTATAGTTAAACATAAATTTAATATTTCAAAAGGAATTAAAAAATATGAAAAACGAATTCAATGATTAAAGAAATTTTATTTGTTAATGGTATATTTTTTAGTTTCTTGCTGCAACAGTCGGTCCTTACGTGACAAGGGCTGCATATTCTTCCCCCCTCCCTGAGTCTAGCTCCTACTACATTCCCTTCCACCGTTGTTCGGGTACTAGACCGTTGCTCAAGATCTGACTCAGAGGGAATCTATTCTGCCTTGATCCTCCATGTCGTAATGGCTAGAGGCAAAGGCAACTCCCCATACTTCATATTTCGCGTTAAAGAAGCCTTCTCTTCGAAGTGGAAATGGTCTTGGCAATGCTAGGGCATAGCTGGAGGAAGGTGTCGGTCATCAACATCGTGATCCTAATCATCCTCGCGGTGATTTACACCTTCGCATGCGGCTTTAGGAACAGCAAGTGGATGGACAATGGTGAAGCCTATGGGTAGGCCAGGATGACTAAGAGCAGGCCAAGAAGGTTCTAGTTTTAGGTAAAGCTTGAAGAATCCTTTATGATTTCATATGTGATATGTTGATGTTTTCGATGGTTTCATGTTATTTTAGTCATATTGTCAAGTAGTTTTTTGAGAATTATTTGAAATTGAAACATGGACGTCAACTTGTGTTTCATTGGTTAGCTGACAAATATTTAAATTTCTTATTTATATATTTGAAAGTTAATTTTATGTTACAGTTATTAAATTTAAATTAAAAAATTAAAAATATTATTTTAAAATGATATTAAAGAATACTATTTTAAAAGAATAATAATTATTATAAATTTTTTTTCATTTTTTAATTTTTTTAAAATAAATTAAAATTTTCATGTTATATGCAAAATTTAATAAATTTATAGTTTAAAAAAAATTTTGAAAACGTGAATGACCAGCACGATCAAGTTTTTAATATGGAAAATTAAAAAATTTGAGAAGCAATTTTGACACAAATTTTAAAATAAAATGAAAATTAATTTAAAAGATGCTTTAAAATTCTTCCCTAACGAGCAGACCTAACTCTCGTGATGTTGTCTACCAACCCAAAAAAATTTTATTTTTTGGGAAATAATAGTATTTTTGGATATTTTTTTAAAATTTTTTAAGTATTATTTTATACTTTTTCAAATAATTGTATATGATAGAAAGGAGGTATGACATCTCAAAAAAGAGATATGAATTGAAAAATAAAATGTATCAGTTATTTGGAATCTAATGAAACAAAATTATTAAAATTTAAATATTTTTAAAGCATTAAAAAAATGGGTCTTGGATTAATAAGGAAATATTTATAGGTTTACAAAAATCCCCAAAATTCAAAAATACAAAATGAACTAAAAAGAAACACCAGAGCTTAAAAGAATAAGATTATTAAAATTAACACAGAAAAGAAGTTTGACGATCGTAAAATTAAATGTATAAAATAAATTGAGAAAAATAATACAATAAGTTTATTGAGGATTTTTCGTTTAAAAAATTATTAAAAATATTAAATGTCAACAAAAAGGAAGAAATTTGGTTAACAGGTAGAGCTGATTAATATGAATCACCCAAAATTAATTAGTTAAGTTTTGGAGACTTAATTGATTGTAAAGTATTTGGAATATTATAAATTTTTTAATTTTTATTTAAACAAGAATTTAATTATTTCCTAAACTCCTAAAAATTCTTAATTACCCTAAAACCTAATCCAAGAATCACTAAAAGAAACCCATATGTTAATGAGCCGAATAAATGACAAACTTTCAAAATCTAAGTAAAAGAGTGGCATGGTGTTCCTTGGAGAGACATGACTATTTAGAGGGAGTTGGAGAGTTGATAAGTGATAAGGATAGAAATTGCTTTGTCCTAGAGCTTAGAGAAAAGAGGGTAAGTGAAGGTGCTTGTTCAAGCATTTGGGATAGCCAAATAAAGAAATCACAAGCGAGATCTAAAATTTAGGGGAAATATTATAACAACTACTATAACTTGGAAAGTAGAACATTAATATAAATTTTAAGATCAAATCTTTAGTGTGACCACTACAAATAGAAATAGAGGTAAGCAATATTGTGCATCATAAGTGCATTTGTATGAAGTATTGGTGGTCCACATTAGCATTACCAACTTATCAAATCATTGTTTTTTAAATCCAATCATAAGAGTTAGGTTTGAATTCTAATTAAAACCAAATAAAAGATATATGTTTTATTTTTTATTTGTATTCGTACAACAACTATTGCAATATAAATAAAATATAAGCACTAAAATATGACCCATATCCTTGTTTTCATAATAATGTTATACATTAATAAAACTTGCCTAATACAAGAATTCTAAGACAAATTAAATGAAAAAAAATCCATGACCTCTTACTTATCCCCTGAAGTCTCATGATGTGCTTAATATTTTACCTAAAATTATTCACTCCAAAGAAAAACTAAGCACATGACATTAGCTTAATAAACAAAAACTATATAGCATACATATTTGGCTGATGCCACATGTTAGGTCAAGTAAATAATTATAGTATTTAAAAAATATTAAAGTTAATAACATAAACAAACAAGTAAAGAAATGCTCTCACTATATGTAATGAAATACTATCCCTTTATTAATTTTAATATTTCAAAGGCTCAATTTATCTTTTTTCTTAATCAACAATGATCTGTTGACTTTAAGTTTAAAATCCATGGAGCCTTAGCAACACCTTATGATGAAACGACAAACTAAAAGTGCACTCTAGTGAGCTTCATTCTATTAGAGTAGCACTCATTAATCAATTTCTCATGCAAATTTACATTTCTATTTTAAGGAACCTCATATTAAATTTAGGATGCACACTTGAGAGGCCCTGTTTGACCTAAGTAACACCCTTGAGTCATTTTAATATATGATTTGTTTTCATTGTGAGGAATCTCATAATAATTCTTTTATAATTTCATAGTTATTTTAATGATGATGTCTCAATTTTTTATAAATGTAACTCCCATAATGCGAAAACATATGAAACATCCCATAATAGTTTTAAGCATGTAATGCTAACATGTGAAATAAAATATGATAACCTCAACTACGACTAACAAACTTGGTTTACATCCAAGCAAATAATCAAGCATGAAATAATTTTCTTAAACATGAATATATTTTACGAACATGTCACTAATAGTAATATATCATACATGTAATGCATGTACAACTATGTGAACCAATAACCTTTTTCTTTTTAATATCGAAACTAAAAGTAATAAAACAACATCCACCAATACATCATAATAATTCACCTATGATACGCAGCATTGGTGACTAATTTTCTGATGTAATAGTCACACCAAACAATTTGATTTGTATTCATGAAGCCTTCACTAGCTTAATTCATTATATTCCCTGATTGACTAGTTGCTATTGGAATTTTTTCAAAATCCTCCCCTTTGTCCAAGTAATTGATTTATCTCTATTTTTTCCTTTCTCTCTCTTGTATGATAACATCACAAATATTTATTTTTTTCTTTTACTTTGCTTTTTGCTTGGCCCCTCAATTTTTTTCTCAAACATTTTTACAAAATTCCCTTATTCTCCACTCCCCACAAAAATTTCTCACAATGTCTCTTGTTTCCCAAAACTTTGCTATAATACTTCACTCTCTTCTCTCTCTCTCCTCTTTTTTTTCCTTTTTCATTTTTTTCCTTTTGGTCAACACTCTTCATTGCTCCCATATGCTCTTAATGCATACATGTTATTATGTTTCCTTTTCTCTCTCTCTCTCTCTCTTATTCTATTTTCTTTATTATCTCTCTTTTTTTGTTTTCACTTGATCCATTCCTCTCTCATAGTCTCTTCTCTTCTAATGGAGACCCTCCTAATAGTTCCCTTTTCCTTGCTCTTCTTTCTCACTTGATGGTCTTTCTCTTCCCTCTTGTCTTCTCCATAAGTAACATGGTCTTCCTTTCTGTAATAAGCTTCATTATAATTTCTAAGATATTGTTTATGATAGATCTATAATATTTGAAATTTTGTGTTTGATTAAAATAAATTTGTAGAGAGTAGAATCATAAATAATAAAAAGTAAATTATGCTAAGCTAGATTTATAATTTTAAGAATTTTAACATAATTATAATTAGTTTGATAGAAGATAGAATTATAGATAATAAAATATTGGAATGATAAAATATTAATTTCTATGGTTATGGTTTTCTACTAACTTCTTATGACATTTGGCATAGTGGTAGAAGTGCATTTCAATGATATGATTAGTTTAAAATTATAAATATTAAAGGATAAAAATGCAATAATGAAAGATGGCCAGAGACAATCATATTAAACAAAATTTGGAGTTGTACTAGTATGCGAAGAATTTAAGTTAGGTTGGGATATCAAGTTCATCACATAAGGACGATATGAGTGTTGTACTTGTGCAATTTGTTGAGTTGTCAGGTTCACTATACGAAGGTAGTATGGGTATTGACTTTGTATGATGTAATTAAGGTGAACTATATGATTGTATTAATATAATTATAATGATTGTATTTGATGATCCTCTAGGTTAAAGGTCAAGTAGTGATAATCATATAAATATGATGCTTGGAATCATATTGGATGAAAGAAATAGTGATTTTGAATCATGAGACAAGTTTGTTAGAAGGATAGTGTAAAGAATTTTAGATGAAATCAGAAAAAAGAATGAGCTGATCATACTGGATGATTAGCTAGTGCTATTCACAATATAGTTAATTCTTGAGAGAGAAGAGATTATAGTCAACTTGTATGTTGTGTATCATTATAAGTTATGATGTATTAGGGTGGATTAATAGTAGAAACGTATGGTATGCTCAAGGAATCATATTGTCTAAAAAGAGGAACAATAATTGTTCATACTTTACAGTGGGAGCATCATAGTAATATGAATGATTAACAAGCTAGTAGGACAAACAGAGAGAGAGAGAGTAAAAATCATATAGTACTATGTTATGGGAAGTATTGTGTGTTTAATAGGAAATATGAATTATTTTAAAATAGGGAATCACTGTATAATATGATCCCAGTGGTCAAAGTGCATGTTCAAAAATGGCATGAATAATATAGTGCTAATTTTGGGAATTAGATGATACAATTGATAGATTATAAAAGTTCAATATAATTCAAAATGCTTATTTTTTATAGATCTTCTGATATAACAAAGAAACCATATAAGTACATTCCAAGACAACAACTTAATGTTTATAAGAAATTTATATGATTTTAATTGTTTGCTAAACAAACTACATATATGATATATGTTAACCAATACATAAAAATGACATTATAGAAAATTAACAAAAGAATAAGATCAGAAAAGGAAATCAACTCATTTAAGTGGAAAACTTGACAACTTTGATAAAAATACACTCGTAAATTAATTTATAATTTATCTACATAATGATATAATTTTTTATATCTTTTAATAGGGATTATAAGTATTGAAATTTTTTTATTTCATTTTTTATACATTATTTATTACAGTTAAATCTAAAAACTATGATATAAATATAGTAGTAAACCATATTTATGTTATTTAAAAAATGAAATATTTTCATGTTATCTTTTTGAAAAAAATCAACGACATAAGGGCATCTAATATTAGCTCACAAACATAAATCCATTAGCTTCACACTAGTTTCATAAATTTATGGGTGCAAAATTTTGTTGAAATTTGCTTAAAAAATAATTAAAATAAATTTTTTTTTGATCATTTTTTCACCTTTTGCGATCTGCCACCATCATCCCCACCATCGCTGCAAAAGCTAACCCGACACCCATGTGACCCGAATTGACTCAAGAATACTAGCTGATCTACTTGACTTGCGTTAACCTACACCAACCCCCTAGTCCTTGCCAAACAACTTAGTTCTTCGTGATCTATGCCTATCGAAAAATTAGACTAGCAGCTTTGTCTGTGCTTCTTGCCCTATGATTTTGTTGCTCGTCGTTATTGTCTACCAAAATACATGGATAGTTGGAAAACTATTTAATTTATTTAAATTTGCAGTATTTTAACCTTTTATTTCTTATTTTTAAAAACTTATTGATGCACCTTTGAGATCCTTATAAATATGGATATTCACTATGTTGAAGAGAAAAATGATGGAATTAAATTTCTTTTATTTGTATACTTTAACATTTGTGAGCAAAAGTGTGTGCACCTAATTCTAGTTAGAAAGATTTCAACTTCCCTTGTGAGAGACAAGGATCAAATGTGAGAGAAACTTGATCAGGAGAGCCAACAACCAAACCCTTATAAGAGACTATGATCGACTATAACAAAACTTCCGTTAGAATTGTTGATAACCTAACAAATTCTTATTTCTATCAACAACCACAACATGATAAAAAGGTACATTCTTTTAGTCACTCTTTTCTTCTAGATAGTAATTTAAAGTTTCAATTATTATTTTCTATTAAAATACTTCATGTAGAGTTTATCTTAAATTGTTTGTTTTATATTTATGAAATTAAATGCAATAAAAATTATCTTATAATATTTTATGCTTAACACCTAAAATATTACCACATACTCAACTTAATAATCAACGTTACAACTTTGAACTACTAATCTTTAAACAGTTTTAAAATATCGTACACATCATCTAATCCTAAATCAATTTATAGTATTTTTTCACATTTCTTATAATTTATCAAGCAACTCTAATATTATAGACTCCAAATTAGACAATGATAAAAAATCTAAATCTATTATACATCATCAAACATATTATAATATGTTTTATACAAATCTAGTAATTATGCAATTATTTTCTTAAGTTATCATATTTTTATAATACATAGCTATATGACATATTATTCATATGTTATTCTTTTATAACATTATATAAGAAGGACATTAACATGTAATATAATAAAAAAATTCTATAAATTAATGGATAAAGAATGATTTTGATGTAAATATTTGACATGCTTTATTATCAAATAAGAAAATAAAGGAGAATGAGTGAAATACCTCCTAAATATATTATCCTCAAATATTCATGTACTATATTATGCCCTCATATGTAATAAATATACACGATATAAGAAAATGATAATTCCATTATATCTATACAAATTCTACTTCACATGATAATAAATAAGAATAACTTGTTGTTAGGATAACTTATTTATATCTATAAAATTATATTATATATAATATAGGGCAAGAATAGCCCATTTAAATTTACATGACTCTACTATACATGACATAAGGTGAGTTTAGTCCATCTATATCTACATAATTTTTTTTATATGATATGAAGTGAGGATATCATATCTATATCAACATGATTCTACTATAAATGATATAGAAGAATGAAAGCTTATTATGGTGAGGATATTTTATTATGACATCTATATTTTTGGCATTTCTTTTAGGGAATAATGATCTAAAGTGAGTGGAATTTGGGATATGTCTAAATGTATTAGAAATGAAAGGAATGATGAAATAATGAACTTATCTTTAAGTGTTACAAAATGTAACAAAAAAGAAATATGAAAATAAAAAATATACATATACATGTTTATATTTTTTTGTTAAATTTATTACCTTTTCTATACGATAACATTTTATTATGGGTATAATTTTTAATTATTATGAAAAAATTATTTCTATTTATTATATCATTATTTTAATATATTATTATTTTATTTTTTTTATTTCTTAAACAGTTTAAAGTCTTAGTAGTATTTATATCACAAGTAATGTATCAACTGTATTATGAGATGTAAATTTGGATGTTATAGATAAGAAATTTACTTATTAGCTAGTACAATTATTCTCTTAAGCATTTTTATATGAAATTAGTATTGTATTTATTTTGGATTGGATGCTCATACATATTTTTGTAATAGATCACTTATTTATATTGATATTTATTTAGTCCATCTTGTTAAAGGATTAGTGTTTTGGGAATTTAGTATATATATATTAAGAGCATTTTCTTGTATTATCTTTCTGACCTGGTGCGATGAATGATATAAAGGATTAAGGAATTTTCAAGAAGCTCATTAGGGAACAAAGGAGAATGCCCAGCTAATGTTTTGGAATGGAAAGTTGGGAAGTGACTTTAAGAGTTACATAGTTGTCATTATGGTTTAACTAGAGAAGAATTTCAACTCGATTGGCAAATTAGAGTTCTACTATTATTTCTCACTTAAGATTTAGTTTTCTTCTCAATTTTTATATTAAAATTCTTATTTAATAATTACTCAAAATGATACTTAATATAATAATATAAGTGGGATTTGATAGTGTTAAGGGTTGGATGCTAATCACAAAGCTATAGAAATCATCAACAAAAAGGCAAGATCCTTCAATAATAATGATGTTGATGTTTAGGCATCTATTCTAATAAGCAAGATTTTTAGATATTATAATTGATATTTTTAATTTTTATATTATGTATAGTATATACTATTCATCAAGCAAGCTTTATGCCAATATCGTATGGAAGAAGGTAGCCCATGGAACAGTGTCAAATCAGCCTACAAGGAAAGCTGAACAAAACGGAACAGTACGAAATCAAGCCGTAGGGAAAGCTGAACGGAAACCAAGTGATCAAATCTTTGTCGAGGAAGGGGGAGACAACCCCAAACGATTCGAGAGTCATACGAACTGAAAAGCTTATAGAGAGCAATGGCAATGTAATTTGGCAATATGGGACTAAACTCTAATCCAATTATCAAAGAAAGCGGAAGGGCAGGCGCGATTAGGCGTCTGACGTTCAGGAAGGCAGAAGGGCAGGCACGATCCGACGACTTAGGCTATCAAGGTAAAATACTGCAAGTAAACACAGTAAAATACCAAACAAGAGGTTCGAACCCGAGCCAAATATGCGAGACGATGCATAACCACTGTAGTAGGTTTCTAATTCAAGTTGTTTCTGGACACACCATTTTAATGCAGTTACGAAAACCTATGCGCAATCCAATGGCCTAGATCAAGGCCTCCTAGAGCCATCGGTCAGGATTGATCTCAAATGGTAAAATTGGGATTCAATCCGAAACGTCCATTTTAGTATCAAAAAAAAACGGTGAATGCTATGTGTCCATTACCATTGTAAATTTTTGACATAAAATTATTTTTAGATAATTTCTCAAACTTTTTTAAAATAATTTTTAAATTATTTTGTTAAATATCTTTATAAAAAACTAGAACTTTATTCTTAATAATTTATTTTCCTCTTACTGAACCACATCTCATATACAATAAAAATAATACATAATAATACCATAGATAAACTTTGATAAAATAAAGTGAATCTTATTGAACACTTTTAAAAAATATTTTAAATGAATATTGTTCTTCTTATCAACTCTATCAATAAATTTAAATTTTTATATACTTTTAAATAGTAAAGTAACATATACAAAAATGGACTACGTATGATTGCAGTGAATATCAATTCTTTAGGAATAAATTTCTAAAAAAATTGTTTCCTTAACTTAGCTTATATTGAACACTTATTTTCAAGTTTGAACCATTTACTATAGACTCATTAACTCTTTTGTACAAATGTTGTTGATCTTTTGTGTGCACATTTTCATGCTTCCTTTTATGTTTATATAAAGATTTTAAATCTTTATAATATTTTAAAAAATTTTCAACTCTCTTTCTGTGTGTATGTGTTATATATATATATATATATATATATATATATATATATATATATATATATATATATATATATATATATATATATATATATATATATATATATATATATATATATATATATATATATATATATATATATATATATATATATATATATATATATATATATATATATATATATATATATATATATATATATATATGTTCATTAGTTAGATATGTTAAATCTTATTGATGTAAAAATTAAAATTGAAAGATAATCATTATCAAAATTCAAAGAATAATAAGATAATCTTAAATAAGAAATAAATAAATAAATTTATAAAATTTATGACGGAAATCTTTTAGAAAGCAAAAACGCATGCTTAAGATGGGTTAAAGAAAAACTTCCACTACAACATAGTTTTACAACATCTATTGAATGTATCCAAAAAAAATCCTTTATTTGTATGCTTATTTTTGTATTCTTATGTCTTTCAAAAAAATAAACTCACTAATGTTTTAGTAATAAATAATCTAACCTTACTTTTAATGAACACATGTTGCTGATATTTATTTTTCACATCCACATCGTTCCATTTACGTTTATATATTGCTGTTAAATCTTAATAATATTTTAAAAAAATTTCAACTCTTCTTTTGTGTGTTTGTGTGTGTATATATATATATATATATAATATTATGATGTGCACGAGTATATATGTACACACACATATTTGTTTATAATTAAATGTGTAAAACAATATTAATATGAAAAATAAAATTGAGAGATGATTATTATCAAAATGCAAAGAATAATAAGATAATCTTAAACAAGACATAAAAAAATTAAATTATAAAATATATGACGAAAATCTTTTCGAAAGTGAAAACTAATGCTTATGATAGATCAAAGAAAAACTTCCACTATAAGCATAATTTTATAACATGTATTAAATGTGTCAAATACAAAAATCTTTTTTTATGTTTCTTTTTGTATTCCTATATCTTTCAGCAATATCTATATCATTCATTAAATTTGTATGATTTATGTAGCAAAGAAATTTTTTTTAGAGGTTGGTATATCTCAAAAAGCATGCCCATCCAATCTCCTATCCGCTTTCTAAAATTCCTTCTCGGAATGCTCAATTTGTACTTCCATGCAAACCATCAAAACGAGCCCTATTAAAATATGAATCAACCATGTTGCACATCCTAACAGTTCGCTATTCAATTTATTAAATATTCTCTCCTTTACAGTTTGTTATTTTAATCTTATTAAAAAACCAAGAAAAGATGGGGTCGTACTAAAAGAGAAAACAACAGCTCTTTTACAGAAGCCATAACCTTCATGTTTTCCATACGGCAGTAATGCCATTTGGCCTTCCTCCACATGGGAAGCTGAGCTAAAATACACGTGTCAAATTCTTAACACTACTTGATTGGCGTTCTGCAAAATTCTCATCTTTAGCCTTTTTACCAAACAAGCTTATGCTAACTGTTGAAACAAAATTAGTTAATAGTAAATAATTATTAAAATACAACTTTACAATTAATTAGGTGTAAATTGAAAATTACGGGATGATTTGGTGACGTGCTGATGTTGCTTTGATATGGGGATCATTTGATGAGACGTTCTGAGGCCGATTAAGTCTTTTTTGACGTGGAGTAGTTGTTCACACAATAAGAATCTATGGAACATTTTATGGAAAATATATATATATATATATATATATATATATATATATATATATATATATATATTTTTCAATTATTGCTTTTAAAAAAGCTTTTTATAGTTTATTTTGAAAAGTAAAGTAAAAAGTTGTACCCGAATGATAAACAGTGAAGCACATATTTTTAGAATATAAGATTTTGAAATACTTTATAAGAAAATGAAATTAGCTAAAAAAAAACTCATGAGATAAGCATTATTTTGTTAGAGTTGGGAAACTTGATCTTGGTCTAATACGTGTTATTTCTTTGATTGGTCAAAAGCATTCAAATATTATTATGAAAATAAAAAAATTATATTTTCATTTATCATATGATTTTTTATTATTTGCATGTCTATGATGAAAAATGAAGGATTATATGACTAGCTTATCATATGACATGTCAAAAAAATATGCATATTCACCTATATATAATGGTGTTGATGGGTTGTCTAGGTGTAATCCTCAAGTGAGAGCTATTCAAATTTGACATTACCTTTGTCTTGTATACTCAAAATCAGCAAGTTCTCTACTATGGCCTTGGATAAGATACTTGAAAGTAAAAAATACTCAACTTGGTTTTCTCTTAAACCACTCATAATGATCACACCATTAACAATCCTTTAAAGGACGACCCTGATAGTTATTAAGAGTCATTAGATCTCATAATGTTCTTTAGGTGATGACTCCTCCAAAATTTGATGCATAAGTTGTAGTTGAATCCACATCTCAAGTGGTTCGGATGAAAAGATGGCTAATTCTCCAATGGCCATATTTGTATTTTTTTTGAAGATCAACTAAGTTGGTAGCAAAAGAAAAATCATGGCACTATATCACAATGGGCTTATGAAGTGCGAGGCTTGTTGATATTCCTATTAGAGTTGACTCGACATGATGAACTAACATGAGGCCTTCCTTTCCCAAAGCGAATACAAGGAGAAAACATGTCTCAAAAAAAGTCAGAGTGCTACTATGACTGAAAACGAAGAGGATCCAAAGAAGCCAAATGTACCTATATTTGAAGCAATTGTGCTGACTAATTGGGATATAAATGAAAATAGTGTTATTATGGTCTACATTGCAAGTTACCAATTATTTTAGTAATTTTTTTATCAAAGACTATTACTAATCATTTTGGGCAAAAGTGTAAAAAAAATTATCCATTTGTTAAATCTATTGCTTAGAAGAAGAGAATTAAGTCATTGGGTTCCACTCTTGAGAAATGGAAAGAACTTGGACTAAGTCAAAGATTAATGTCCAAAGTCAAAATGTCAAACTCTTTGCTCGTTGTAAGTGGTTGAGTAATGTTGCCTCTCATTTTATTTTTTTGAAGTATCAACCCATATTTTCAATTTATGTCAGTTAAAATAAGTTTTGTTGTCAAAAACAAATTTGATATTTTAAAATAATAGCCTTGTATATATAACCAGAAACATTCTCATTGCTGTTATTGTAAGACAATTCATATATATGCCACTTTACCTTGATGCTTGCTAGAGGACGTTTCTTGTCCAATGATTTTAACCATAAGATACTAACTTATGATCACTACGTACTTGATTTAGTCTTGGATATTATGAGGCAACAAATTTTTACTTAGTTTATCATAAAACTACGTTGCATCATGGTCATAACCTGAATTTATTATGTTAATGAATTAATCATCTTTGGTCATCATTCATAAATTGAAGTAGATTATTTTCAAAAACTCATTTTTACAACTTAAAATTATGATTTTACAAATATAAAAAAAAAATATTTTCTCCTTTTTCTAATGTGGTTATTGATCCTTACAATCCTCGGTCTTGAATTATAACAATACACTACTTGTGTCATGCACTACTCAATTTAATATTAATTAAAGGTATTAATATACTCCAAAATACCAAAATATTGAGTAAATAAAAAAATTAAGAAAAAGAACCTTGAGGGCACCATGTCAAATTAAGATGATGAAAAACATTACAAATTAAAATATTAAATTCAATTAAATAATTGTATAAATAATTATGCTCATTTCTTAAAGCTATTATTCAAAAAAAAAAGTTGAAATAGCTTTTTTATACAATATCTGTCATACATACGAAACACCTCATAGAGTTCTCAAAAAAAAGCATCTCCTCACATAAAGGATCTAATGTTATAACTTTTAGGAATCCTAAACTCTATAAATATCTCATTCTTAATCAATAATATAAGTATGTATAAGTATAATATATATAAAAAATAAACTATTAGATTTAAGTAGTAAAGTAGTGTGAAATCGTGATATATAGCATATAAATAAATATGAATGTATGATAAAAAATATTAAATATGTTGAATATTTAAATATGAGCTTGGATGTTCTATATTCAAGTAGTTATATAATTATCATATAATACAAAAATTATAGTAGTAATATTATCTCTTTCTTTTCTTATTTTTAATTTTATTTTTTATTCATATTTTTATTTTTATTCTTTTCTTTCTTTATTAAGGCATTTTTTTATATGACCACTATCCTTACTTCATAAGATTCTATTTTATGGTATATCTATGTGGTATCAATCATATCACATGACCTCTATTGATAATTGGCCAAGCCATCAAAGTATATCTCCTACCACCACTGACCTTCACTGAAATACTAATAGAAATAGGTCTTTACTCTTTGTTACCTTGTATTATAGTGCTCACACAAACAAAAATGAGGTCAAATATCAATTCTAACATGGAATCACCCTTTAACATTATTATGTATAAAGTACTAGTGATAGTGAGATCTTTGTCTATTATGTCCCTCATTTTAAGTACCAATAATAACAAGAGATAAAGCCATAGATAAAGTCATAATGATCAATTATCAGAGAAAGTCACAAATAAAATTTTACCTTCTAAGTTTAACATTTCAATTATGCCCCTCCTTTTAAGTACCAATAATAACAAGAGATAAAGTCATAGATAAAGTCATATTGATCAATTATGAGATAAGTCAGATAAAATTTTATCTTCTAATTTTCACCTTCTCATGATGATATATATATATCACTAAGCCAATCCAATCAATCATTATCTTTCATTTGTTTTATTCTATATCTTTCTTATTTTGTGTTCTAAAACTCATCACACATATATAGAATTATAAATAATAAAATTTAGGTGGGGTAAAATATTAATTTTTATGATTATGATTTTTGTTGGCTTCTTATGACCATTTTTTGTGGAGCTAGAAGTGTATTTCAATGATAATTATTTTTTCCAAAATAAATATGATACCAATAATTGAATATAAGAAATGTTTTTTAATACACATGCATTTCATATGATTGCACATCCATTGTTCCCTAATCTTATCAATTATAAATTAATAATGAAGCTTTTAATACACTTATAAAATTTGATGAGGGTGAATTAAGGTTTGAGTCTATAAAAGAAAAAGATGATCGAAAGATCAATGTGTGAAGCTTATTACAAAGTTGAGTAGTGTTGTTACGAACCACTAAGAAGGAATGAGTCAAGGAGGTTGTTGAGTAAGGCATCATTACTATGCTATGATTTTTGCGAGCAAAAAAGAAAGAGTGAAGGTGAATCTCTATTATAGAGAGAAAACTATAAGAATGAGGAACCATTGGGAAAACTTTTTTGTAGCTTGAGGGGAAGATCAAAAGCAAGAAGATGAGAAGAAGAGAGACTATCATAAGCAAATAACGAACTAAATTGACTAGTAGTTATCAAAGAAAAGATGGACATTTAAATTGATTCTTTTTTAAATTTAATTTAGTTTTACATAAATAAAAAATATGATTATGTTATAAGTTAAGTAAGAACTAGATTTAAATTAATTTAGATGTGGTATGGAGTAAATCGATGATAATTTGAATTGAACCTAAGACATAAAATGAGAGTTGTTAGCTATTATCAATATTTATCATTCAAATAATTTAGTCCACATCATATGGTACAATCAATTTAATCTTGTAAGGAAAGCTATGATGAAACACTGTATAAGATAATCACATTAGAAAAATTTTGGGGTTATAATAGTCAGAGAAGAATTTAAGTTATAACTTGTGGTGTCGAGTTCATCGCATTAGAACAATTTGTCATATTTGTATAATGTGTTGAGTTATGAGGTTCAACATATGAAGGTAGTTGTAAATACCAACATAAATCATATAATGTCTTATGGGATCAATAAAATTATTAATCAAACCTAAAAGTTTTAAAATACAAAATCTATTAATTATAAGAAACAAGATTGTAAAAGAATATTGTAGAAAGTCTTAGATGAAATATTATATAGAGTGACTAAGTTGATCGTGCTGAATAGTTAGTTAAAGCTATGGATAAATGATTAAGTCTTGAGAGAGAAGAGACTACATTAGAGTTGTACATCATATGTCATTATAAGGTATAATATTTTGGTTGTGGATTAACAATGGAAACGTATGATTTGATTAAGAAGATTTTGTTATGTAAAGTGAGAAATAGTGAATTGATCATAATTTATGATGGGAGTATCATAATAAAAGTATGAATGATTGACAAGGTAACAAAATTAAGAGACAATAAAAATCATACAATACAATGTTAGGGATCATACTATATGTTTAGAAATGATATAAATAACAAAATATTGGTTTTGAAAATTTTGTTGTCTGATATAATTCAAAATGCTTATTTTTTATACAACATTGGTATAATAAGAGAATTACATAAGTATGATCTAAGGCAATAACTTAAAGGCTTATATGAAATAAATATGATTTAAATTCCTAAATAAACATGTCACATATAGGACATATGTTGAGCATCAAATATACTTGATAATGTAAAATATCAAGAAAAGATTTAAATTAGAAAAAGAAGTTAACTTTTATATTTAGATCAATAAATTTGATAATTATGATATAAATATTTTAATAAATTAATTTATAATTTTTTAATAAAGTGATAAATTTTTTGATGTTATTGTCTTTTAATTAACTTTATGTGCTTTAAAATATTTTTTATTTTATTTTTAATGCATTATGGATAATAGGTAAACTTAGTAATTATTATGTAAATATGCTGATAAATTCTTTTTATATAATTTATAAAATCACATTCTTTTTATGTTATACTTTTATAAAATTCATATATATTAGAAACTTTTTATACAAATGTAATAATTATGTAATTATTTTCTTGGCTTATCATTATTTATCTAGTATTTAATTCATGACTTATTAATTTATGGTATTATATAATAAGGATATTGACATGCAATATAATATAAACTTTTATAAGGTAAAAAAAATAATTTGTAATATAGATATTTGGTATGCTTGATTATCAATTAAGAAAATAAAATTATTGATATACCTCTAAATATATTATCCTAAAAAAATCTTATACCATATTATAACCTCACACACCACAAATATATATGATACAAGATGAGAATAGCTCATCTATATTTATGCAAATTCTATTTGACATGATATAATACGAGGACAACCCAAGGAAAGAGTATCACTTTCCATATCTATAGTCTTCTAATATATATTATATCGAGCAAGAATTGCTTATATAAATCTACATAGTTTATTATACATAGATAAGGAGAGAAAAGCATAGGATAAGGATAGCTTATTTTTGTTTAAACATTTTACGATATATGATATAACAAGGATAACTCATATATGCATATTTAGATCTACTATAATGAAAAGGGTGTGTATAACCCATCAGGGTAAGAATACTTTATTGTAAGAGATGAGTAATGAATGACAAAATTAAAAAATATCATAAAATAAGATGAGTATAATCATATAAGTATGATCAAGTTAATAGTAAAGTTGTATGTGAATACAATTGATTATGACATAAACAAATATGCATTAAAAGGTAGCATACAAATAAGATTATGAAATTGTATAAGATTAATTAGTAGAATTATTAGTAGGCAAAGTTGAATATCATAATTTGTATGATACGAAATGAAAGGATTTTACTGTACGACACCACATAACTGAAAGCATATTAAACCTAAAATTGCAAACGACTAAATAAATCATCATGGAGAGAGGATAATTGATGAGAAACCATTAGAGTTATGAAGGCGTGGAGGTGAGAATACACTTAAATGAAAGAACATAGCTGTTGGAGGAAGTGGAACTGATGAGAATGTAAAGGAACATTGGCTATGTATAATAAAAATTTGAGGTCAAGCTTGGACAAAATTTTCTAGGAAAAATCAAAGAGATTAGCTCAACCAAGTGCATCAAACTAAAGAAAAAAGTGAAAGAATGCACTACAAAGAACCAAAGGATCTAATCACAGGTATTGTAGCACCTAGGAGATGAAAGTGAACTTGTACTAAATTATTATTCTTGGTGATACTATTGCATAGAAATTAAGAGGTAAAAAATCTCACACTATGTGTATATATTTTGATGTAATATGTATTATAGACTATAGGTTTTATTCATTTGAGAAATAACTTGTTGATGATGCTTGTATGATTAATTTGCATATAGGTGAATATGTTTGATTTATGTTAGAAAACAAGAGTTCCCTTAATTGATGATATGAAATGGTAAATTGAGTTTGTTGTTAGATAAGCTTATTCGTTGCATTGTTGATCAAAAGTAATAAGTTCATAGTGAAAAAAGAATTTAATCATTCAACTTGAGTTTGATATTTTGTTCATTTATTTGTTATGTTGTCATTGTACTTATGGATTCCTTATTATTTAAATTGAAATGAAATTGTTACCTTAATTGAATAAAAAGAATAATTAAAAAATAGAATGTACAATCTTAAAATTATATTGATGCTTTTTGGAAGTGCAAAACCCTTAAGAGATGGTTTAAAAGAAAATTATTGAGGATGATTGATTCTTTATAAAAAGCAATTTTTCACAACATGTTTATTTTTATATATTACTTGAGTATGACATAATGTATTGCTTTATTTATTTACATATTATTTGACAAGTTTTACAAAAAGGGAAAAGATACGAAAAATATTATTGTGATAATGATCACAAAATAAGAAAATAAATGAAAGAAAATATTACATATGATAACAAACATAGAATAAAAATTAAAAAATAAATGTGAAAAAGAAACAAAAATTTGGTAAAGAAAGGATAGTGTTAAAAAATTGAAAATGCTAATTGTTATGCAAACCGGTGACAACTACTTTAGAATGATAGATCTAGAAATGAGCCAAATGAGCCTTCATTTGATTTAATTATATTTTGAACGATGTCTTTCAAAATATATCTAATTTTTTATAAATTGGCCAATTTTTAAGCCAAACCTTAAATGGATGTAAAAGATGGCAACAATTAAAAGTAATAGGCTAATGCATAAAGATAACAAAAGATAAAAATGCTAAAGATGCTAAAAGTTTTTGTTTCGTTTGATTTTATTTTTGTAGCTCATACATGTGCTCACAAGCTATTTTAATATATAATATTGTTTAAAATTGAACTTGCAATTTTCTACCCAAATATTAGTTATTTTACACATATGCACATATATTGGCACTAAGCGAATGACAATTGGCTCAATCTATTTTTGCATGAACATGTTTAGATCAAAATGTGAAAAACCATGGGAATATCGAGAAAAAGTGAGATGTAGAATGTAATGATTAGAAAGATATTTCATTGTCATAGAAGTGTTGTTTGGGTTTATTAGGATTATTTGATCAAAATGGCATGCATTATAATCTCATTAAGTAGTGATGGATGAAATTTGTGATTCTAGAAGAAAGTGTGAAAACTTGTAATTTCTAGAATTGCATGGATTCTTGTTTTTATTCACTTTTGCAATTCATTTAAAATGATTCCTTTAAATTTTTGAATTTTTTTGTTACTTGATTTTTAAGGATTTAAAAAGATTGAAAATCTTTCATGGTTTAAAAATGAGTACAAGAAATAAGTAAAGAATATTAATACTACTCAAATCCAAAAAAGGTTGAGTGAAAGAAAAAGGATCATCACAATGAGTCCTTTTTTTGTACTTCTTATTTTATTTCTACTCCACTTATTATTGTATGAACTCTAATATTAAAATAGAATAAAGTATTTTATTTATTTTAATTAGAATTTGAAACGAAATCATGTAATTGGATTTAAGACAAGAAATAGTTTGAACATATTGATGACACTGAAGTAGGCATCTCAACTTTGGGAAGGACATGGATCATATTTTTATTTCAATGATGAAAGTGGCATAGAACAAAATAAAAAAGAGGTAAAACATATTTTATTATGAGAAACACATGGATCAAAGTATATGATCCATCTTGGGATAACAAAAAATGTATCATGATACGACATTGTCTTGAAAAAATATTAGGTTTATTTGGGAAATTTGTATCGGAAGATCCCCTTATCATTCTTCTTTCAAGACTTTATATTTTAGTCCTACGTAATGAAAAGCATTACATGACTTATATATAAACTCTATATGTAATGAGGCTTAGGTTCTTATGTTTAGCCAATTTTTAATAATATAATGAGCTTTAGAATTAGTCATTTGATACAAATATATTAATGAGTTAAATTCAACTTGTTGAACTTTGAATTAGCTCTTGAGAGGGTGAAAATTATGACACAAATGGGAGTTTTTGTTATTATCAAATTTCATTGTAGTTCATCCTTTGATAATCTTTTTTCTTTTTTTCAACTTTTCTCCAATCTATTAATCCTCATGATTTTTGTTTAGTAGTTTCCAATTTAAATTTTGCCACCCATAACTTCTAAACCCTAAATTGCCAACTCTTAATCCAATTTCTCACTTCTTCCAACTACTTTGTTGGCTAAATTTCACACATACCCCACCACCTCACTACCCTCATCTCATTTGGTGACATCGACAACCTTTCCCAAAGTTATCCAAATCAACTAACAACTGCCTCCTACTTTCTGACTACCTAACCACGATTGGCCCTCATCGATTTTTTCCCTGTAATACTAATGCCTTTGGGCTTCACTTATTCTACCTTCACCTGCACTACTCATCCTGACAACTACAAACATCACCTTCCACTTATTCGTTTTGCAACTCTTGAAGCTAGCAACATCTTTGTGTGGTCAAGGCCTTCTGACCATTAGATCTTCCCATGAATTGCCTTATTTCAGATCTTCAACACAATGTTTGGGGATCGATCCTATATATGTTTTAATGCTTGATAATTACTGAACTTTATGAAGCTTTATGTGATGTTAGTCTCACTCAAACACTCAAATTAAGCCAGAAGTTAGCTGTTGTATGATACTTTTTTGTGAGATCACTTGTGTTTATCCCCATGTTAACTACTGTATGATCATTTTCATTATTTCCATTCTATACATCTTATATAATTTTTAACAGTTTAGTATTTTTCCATATACATAAGTTGTGTGAAATTAAATTCTCCAATTTGTGTGAATGAATGTATGCATTGAAAAGGTATTTAAATTAATGGTAGTCATATTCTTTGATTTCCTTTGAATCAACTAACTGTACTTTCATTCATGATGTTCTTTTTAATTGTTAGTGTGCTTGTTAGTTACACTCTTGTGTTTGATGAGTCAAGCATAAATGTTTATATATCAATTGGGCTTACTTTAAGTCAAATTATTAATATTAAATTAAGTCAAGCCATGAATTTCAAAATGTCGAAAATATTGGTCTTCAAGACTCTTGGAGTGATGGCAAGCTTTAAGGAAATTGAAGGCATGCACCAAAATCTTTATACTTGAATATCTCTTCATTTTTCTTGAATTTGATATGTTCAAATTTTGAGATGATGTCACACACTAGTAGTATTAATATTTGAAGATGTTATAAGTTTAATAATTTTTGAATTTTGATTTTTTAGCTAAGTATTATTGATTAAAAGTATAGACATCGATATTTGATTTTTTAAAATTATTTAGGAATTATTTTCATGAATTTCTTCTCATGATCATTTAGGACACTTGTAAAGCTATAATAATATAAAATTATTTTGGTATACTTATATTCAAAATTTTGGCACAAACATTCTCACAAGACACTATAAAACCAATTTAGTCTCAGGAATTTTCATTGTAGCGTTGGGCGGGTCGACCTGACCCGAAGGCTGGTCTTTCACGGCTTTAAGGATTTAAAAAATAAAATAAAGTAAGAATTGTGTGATAGATCGGAAAGGGGCTAGTGAAGACCAAAGGCCGCAGGAAGAGTGCTATTGAATGGAAAAAGTGAGAAATTAGCCCACAGCTGCTGAAAAGACCAAGTGCGAAAGAAGTGCTTACTCAACCCACAGAAAAAGTGATCATAACATGCGCAAAGAAAAGTCAAGCAGGACCAAGTGATGAAATCTTGGTCGAGGAAGGGGGGAACCAACCCCAAAAAGCTCGAGAGGCACATGAATCGAAAGTGTTATAGACAGCAATCACAAAGACATTTGGACAATCTGGGACTAAACTCCCATTCAATTGTCAAAGAAGGCGGAAGGGTATGAGCGATTAGATGGCTTAGATTAATCAAGGTATATTGCTTCATGATAACAGTAAAATGGCCAAGCAGGACATTCAAACGCAAGCCAAATCTTCAAGTGGATGTAGAACCACTATAGTTAGTTTCTATTTTAGTTGATTTCTAGACACATTATTTTAGTCATGCAGAACAACCATCGCACGATCCAATGACCCAGATCAGGGCCTCCTAGATCCAACGTACAGGATTGTTCCCGAACGATAAATTTGAGATTCAATCAAAACAATTCAATTCAGGCTCCAAATCGAACTGTGACTACTTTATGTCCGTTACCCAAACGGCGAGTTCATTTTAGAGCCATTGGAAGTTGATTTAGAGCTTAAATTAAGCTCTATAAATATGGATTGATGAAGAACTCTTAGAGACTACCATTGCTAAGAATTCAAAGCTTTCAAATCACAATATCAAGCAATTCCAAGTGCATAGTGCTTCCAAAGTCACAAAGTGAAAGTTGTGAGAAGAAACCCAAAATTGGAGGTTTTTTCTTCAACTATTTTTCAATCTCTATTCCTCCCTCTTTTTGGTATTGCATATGCCTCATATTTCTCTTAAAATTGTCTTAAGTTTTGCCAATTTTTTGTATTTCTTTTTTTAGGGTAAGGGCATCTCGACAATTGTCCAAAAGCTCGGGGTTTGAGTTGAGCACAGAAAAACTCAAGTAGGTATGGGATTAGCCGAAGGTAAAATCCCAAGTAGGATTGAGGTGAACCGTATGAAAAACTTTCCTTGTAATTTGGTGATTTTAGTGGTTTTTTCCTTACACGGGTTTGGGTGGATGTAGGCTCAATTTGAGTAGAACCACCTCAAAAGAAAGATGAGCTGGTGCATGATTCTTAATTAGTTTAATCTTCGTATAGAATTGTTGTTAAAAAGGATATAATTTTTTTATTTATCCCCCTTTACCGTGGTACTCTAGGGGTGGAGGGCACCTTGATCTACGTCGTAAGTTGCTGTGTAGCTGTGAGAAGACCTTAAAAGGTGTTTAAGGGTTTGAAATTACAACAAAAGAAATATTGGTTATGTATTTAATATGGATTTGGTAAAGTAGTTGTTCTTAAAAGCCTCTACAAGGGGGCAAGAGATCTTAGAGCCGGTTCTGATGGATCCTTGATGAGAGCAATAATAGTTAATCTAAAGCCAACAGGAGTCCATTGATGATATTTTTCATGTATATTGCAGTAATAATTCTAAATATGTTTTGTAATTTTATAAACATTTTTTGTTTTATGATTATTATTTTAAATATAATAGATATTTCATGCTGTTTGAGCTTAAAAAAAAGAAACTTCATAAGAAGGGTGATGAAAATTTTACATAAATAATTAGAATGTAGGAACACAGCTAATATTTATATTGACATTTTATGGAACATAGATCTAAAATGTTTGTTTGTTAGTCTCATTTTGTTAGGATTATCTATGATGAGATTAACTTCACAAAAAGATCTTATCAATACAATAATTGAATTCATTTGATGTGTTCTACTAAAGTCATATATAAAATAAATAATAATCAAAGTTCTGTCACCACATAAGTTTGCATCGTGCTTCTTTGATCCATTGGCTTTTTGAATGAGAATAGTTTGTAAAGTGTGTGGGTAATGACTCAAGAATTGAGAACCAACCAAATTGTTAATGCATGTGCTAAAAGAGTATGACTGCACGGAAGATGTAGTTGGTTAACTTCAATGGAAAAATATGATTATTGAATTTAAAGATTTCAATTCAATTCCTAAGATCATCAAAAATTATGGAGCATTGTTTGCAATACCAACTACACTACACATGATTAAATTATTGTTAATAATAAAATTCTATACTTTAATAAAAAATTTAGACTAAGTTAAATCACAAATTAAATAATACTTTTTTTAATCTTAATATAAACTATATTCTTTGAAGTCATCTAGTTCACAGAGATTAAATATAAATATAAATATCATAATACAACAAAATTCGTATCCTCGAATGACTTCATGATAGTCTTTTTTTTCTTTATTATTTGTAAAATTAAGATTTGAACTAAATTTAACTTCAATTTTCTAAACCAACATCAAATCAAAATATTTGATAATTAGGTTATATCTATGACTATTATATGTAAAGTTAACAACATTAAATCAACTAAATATTTGTCTTGAAGTTGACCAATGTTCACCCAACGAGTAAACTTGAGATCATATAACAAGGAAAAAGAAATAAAAATAATTGGCAAAGAAGAGAACTCACTCAAAGATAGCTTATCAGAGAAGACATCTTGGCTTAAGGACAAAACTTTGCTAACTTAAGTGGTTTGATTTGTGAAAGAGATGGTTTAAAGGGGTTAGAGAAAATAAGAAAGATAAGGGAATGGATCAAGTTAACACTCAAAAATCTCATTCAAACAATTTCTATAAAATAACTATATTTAGAGATAGTCATCCGTATGATTTGCATGTTCCTCCTACAAAATATGTCTTCAATTTGCATATCCTTTCCCCAATATATGCTCGTAATTTGGCTTTCTTGTTTTTATTTTTATGAACAATGATCCAACTATATTATTGCCTTACGATTGTAAAAATCTAAGAACTTTAGTATATTCTACAATAACAATTAATTTTCATTCATTTCTTAGCAAAATAATATAAAACCAGTCCCTATTGCTACTTCTTTATTGAAATGAAAACTCTTAAAAAATAAGTTTTCTTTTTGATAATTATTTCTTGAAGTTACACTATCCATTTTAGCCTCAAATTATAAAAAATTTACTAAATAACTTTTTATAATTCATTTTTATGATCACATAAAATGCATTTAACAAAAAAACTTTTTAAAAAAAAATATTTTCAAAAGCTCGTCTTTATTTGTAAAAATCATTATCAAATAAAAAGTATTTGAAGAATTCATTATCGAGTGCACTCAAACCTTAATGCAATTTTAAACTATTCTTTTGACATTAACCGACTAAAGCCCCCTTTAATCCCTAACACCATATGCATTTATGTTATGGGTTGCATCTTGCTCATGCCATTTTCCTTACTCTCTCTTTCATTGTGCATTGTCTTCCTCACAATAATGGGGATGTAAAGCCATGCAACAATTCTTCTCTTAGACTCTTACAAAGTGAGAGCAATCATGATGGATAAGAACATGATTGACCATGACGGAAGAATGCTATAAACCATTTTGACAATAGATTTATATTATAGATTTGCTTGCTTTGCATTTTCCAAATTGCAATCAATGTTGACTTGATTATCTTGTTTTTTCTCCACTACATTTTGTTACTTGTTTGACTTTGTTCTTACGTTGTATCAATTGGAGATTTCTATTGTTGTTGTAGGAATGCTATAACACTAATTTGAGAGTGTTTTGAAAGAGTTTGGTGGACATTTTGCTTTACACACATTGGTTTGGAGGATATTTTACTTGTTGATTTGAAGGGTTGATTATTAGGGTTTAATGATCTTAACCTACATACATCTATTATAGAGATTTAGAACTTTTTGGAGTGCCCTTATATTAATATTTTTTTCCTTCTATAGCATACCATTATATGTCCAATTGTTTAGAGACATTTCTTCGTGCAATATTGTATGTGAAAGTTTTGTTAACATTATATTAATTTGTATTGTAGTATTTTGATTGTTCATATACTACGTGCTTATTTTGTATCTATTGTCTGATACTTATTTTAATTTACCTTTGAGTAATTTTTTTCTTAAATACTAATCAAGATAAAGAAACGAAGCTTTATAAGACATAAAAATTGTATGAGCTTAGCTACTTATACATCACTAATCCATACATTGCATTAACGTGTTTGTGATAAACTATTTAAAATCATTATTTCGCATATCACAGTTTATTATTAGTGATATAAAATGATTAACATGATTTTCTAACAAATTGTGTGTCCATTATCAAACTTTTCAACAATACGTTTGTGTATATTACATTCACTGATGTTTAATATAACTTTCTTATGATCATTAATTTGTTAGAGTTTATTATAATTGTAAACATTTATTATATTTATGTAGTTCATAATTAAAGATAAATATATTATGCAAGGTATCAATATTAGCTTTTTAACTATAATTTTGCATTTCTAATTTTTTACAGAAATATCATGTATATTTTTTTATGAACCCTTCAAACCTAACTTAGTTCTCCTATTTTGTTTTTCTCAAAGCCAGCCTTGTCATCACTTTACTTCGTCCTTATACCCTAAGGCTATTATCATCGACACTACTTTCAACAATCCAAGCTAATTCCCACCCAAACTAATCTTATTATCTCTACTAATGTTAACATCATTATTTTTTATCTTCTAAGCTCATCTCAAAACTTCTATTGCTATTATATATTCTCACATTACGTACACTTATTGATCAAATTCCAGACACTAAAAATGATTTTGAGCCTTATCTTTCACCTTCTTATATGCACAAAGATGCTAATGAAGATGTTATTTCTTTTTTTGCTAATGATATATTAAAACATATGAGCTGTCTATCCCTAAAAAGAGCTATATTCTTTTTCTTATATTGAGCTCACACATGTTATCCTTGTAGATGAGATCATAATTATATTTTATTGAACCAATGTCTAGGTTATTTTATAAATGTATCTATATTATTAACATGTTTGGCAACCATTTGTTTGAATTTAAGTCATACAAATCAGGAGTTTTTTTTGTAATACAACAAGAAATTGATATAATCAAAATTTAGTTAGAGTAAATAAAATTGTATAAAAATCCTATTTTATTATTATTTTGGATCAAGATTGAGCTAATATACTATATTAATTTTTAAGTTTAGTTATGGGTTAGGACTAGTCTAAGATTTTAATTCTTCATAATTTATGTTATTAAAAAAAGAATATCACTATAAAAAAAATAAAATATTTTTTCCTACAATCTTTTCCAATAATAATTTTTTTTGCTCAATTGAAAGCATAAAACAATAACATCTAACTTGTGGGTTATATTCCCAATTTATGTTTATAATTCAATACCTTTCCATTAAAACAATATCAATAAGCAAAACTTAAAAAGTTTACCAAATATTTTATGTAAAATTATCCAAAAATCCTTATTCAAAAAAATATTTTATATATAAGTAAAATTAGATAAAGCAAATGATGATTGAAGTTGGTCTTCAAGCATATAACAAATTTAAATATCAAAAAAAAAAGTCATTGGTTGACTACGACCATGCATGGGGAAAGGCAACGTTGGCATCATAACAACTCTTCTCCTTATTTTCCCAAGAAAAACATTAACAACAGAGTTGGCTATGAAGTTTATTTTTGGATTAGTTTAACATTTCAATTATTTTTTTATTAATTTGTTCAACAACTTTAATCGAATGATGGTGACAAAATCTTCTTTTTCATTTTACACATGGTTTAACGGCAACGCTGTCTAACAATCCGTTAAATAATTTTCTTTTTTATTTTTTTTCTTTTATCTTATTTTATCAAGATAAAAAACGAAGCATTGTATAATTCTAGCAGAAAAAAAGAAAATTTTAACAAATATTCAACATATTTGTGCAGTTAAAAAATAAGTTATTTCTATTTTTTTGAACATAAAGTCATCCAAATTACGTTTTGTTATACCTTTTGACTTCTTTACATTTGACATCTATATAAATTCAAATTTATGTAACATCTACGTTATTTTACATGTGAGTTTAAAATTTCTAGTATATTGAAAAAATAATTTATATTATTTAATAATATTTTATGATATTGTAAGATAATAGTTTTAAACCAACCGATATTTAATCGCAACTCAAGTTTAGGTTTGTTTGGATCAAAGGTTAATTGTTGAAGTTGTACATAGTCACATAAAACTAAATTTAAAAATTTTTTATGATAAAATAAAATTATTAGAAATAAAGATTAACAATTATATATATGATAATTTCTTTGTTTTTAAAGGCTAATTAAATTAAATCTGATGTGACACAAATTATCCAAACAATAGTCCAGTTTTAGATACTGAAGAATTTTATAGTAACACTATAAAGTTTATTTAAAATATACATGATTCGTGTAATTATATTTCCATAATCAAATAATAAGCTCATCATTTTCTATAAGGCTTAACTAAAAATCCCTCTAACTATAGACACCTTGTTTTCCACCCTCCTCGGTTACCCTAAAGCTTCAGCATCCATCATTTTAGCAACTCTTCTTCTTCCATATATGCAGCAGTCTTTGTCCTGCCCATCACTTCGATAACTCTTCTTCATCCATATATGCAGCAGTCTTTATCCTGTCCATCACTATTCTTTCCTCTTCTCTTTCCCTCTACCATTTCTCCATAGTGCTTGCACACAATGGGGAAGCTCTACCTTTGGTCTCATCTATGATAAGGAATGTCCCGACGGCCAAAGGAGAAGAGAGCACATCTCCATCCGTAAGGAAAATAACGCCTTTTGTATCTCCGATCCAGTTACAATTGGAGTTTGTTGAACTAGGCATCTTCCATTCTTTTATGCGTCGAGGATAACAGTAGCATCCTTGTTTTTGACGAGGACAAGGAGGTGGGCATCAATCAGAAAGCTCAATGGAGTGGGCTTGGAAAAATATGTGAGCAAAAGTCTTCTTTTTCCCAGGATTCCTTCTTTCTTTACTCATCGCACTTCGAAGAATGCCTGTTTGCATTGCTAAAGAAAGAATCTGAGCATACTTCGACAAAGGAATATGCCCAGTGGTTGATAAGAGAGTCTTTGGACATATCCGTAAGAAAGAATGCCATCGATTGGATCATGAAGGTGGATTCTTCTTTTTGTTTTCCCCCTTTTACAGTTTTTTTTGTCTTCATTGACGGTTATAGTTTCTCTATGTTAGTATTTATTAGCATATTCTGCACACGATTTACCTTTCAGTTCACATCAATCTGCTTCTTGTAATAGATGTAACTACATTTCTCTTTATCTAATTTCTTTTATCCTTCTCAACACTTTTTTTGGCTCTTTTATCTATAAATTATCTAGATTGCTTCCTCTCTACAAATAAGCTCTCAATAAGAACCATGCCATATGAGTTTGTTGGGATCTATATGCTGAATAATCGCACAAATGTCTCAATGAACCTGGTATTTATCTTCTTTCAATCGTTAATAATAAAGCGATTTTAATTGGTTTGTGTAGAACGGGAATGCTTGGATGACACAATTGCTAGTCGTTGCCTACCTATCTTTAGCTTCCAAGATGGAGGAAGCTGAAGTCCCCTTATCTCTTGATCTATAGGCAAACCTTCTTCTTGAATGCTATTTTTTCTCCTAATTGCTACATTTGACTCGGTGTATTATATAGACCGGCAATGCGAAGTATGTATTTGAGGCAAAGACTATTCAATGGATAGAGCTTTTGGTACTGAGCACACTTGAATGGAGAATGCATACTATGGCACCTTTATCCTTTATGGACTACTTTGTCCATAAGTTTAATAATGACAGTCCCCCAAAACAATCTAAACTCAACCATTGTGTTGAGCTCATTTTAAATCCTTGCAGAGATTGGTTTGGTTTATTCTGTTGTTATGGAATCATTTGGAAATGAAAAGTGAGTTCTTGTAATGCTTTTAGTAAGCATCAATGCAGAAAATTGTGTTATAGAATTCAAGACTTCAGAAGTGGCTGCTGCTATTGCACTTGTTGTATTGGGTAATGCTAACAAACTATTAATAGACAAGTCTTGAACCATTGTGCCTACATGGAGAAGGTAAGCTACTACATTCTATATATTTCAAATGATATATGCTTTGGAATTATGATTCCTTTGTTCAATGCAGGACAAAGTAATGAAATGCTACGAAGTAATATAAGACATGCGACTGGTGGAGATGAGGAGTTCTTTGGTTTCCATGGCACCACAAACTCAGTAGGTGTTTTGGATGTCACATGCCTAAGCTACAGTAGTGCTAAAACCACGGCTTGTTAAGGGTCAGATTATTAGAGTTGTGTAGCAGTAACGAGGAGAAGGCTGAACAATCCTTCAGTATGAGCGTATAAGAGATGTGTGGTCTGTCGTTTTGAAGTTATCTTAGTACTTGAGAGGTATTTTTAGTTTTATTGTAGAAGAGTCTTTTGTATGCCGGGATATTCTTAAAGAAAACCATGGATGAAGCTCTGCAAAGAAGAAGATCGTTTAACTACAGCAAAAGCACGAAATATTGAGTAACCTATTTAGCAATGACCATGAAAATGAAGCAATGATCCCGAGTTTCCAGACATAGATCTACTGACAATTCTCGCTCCTTGTTTACATCTAGTCGTATCGCACTCTTTGTAGGCAAATCAGATGTAGGGGATATATTACACCGCTGGCACTTCCACCCTGGGTTTTGTTTGCACGGCCATACATAATATAGAGATGGCACTCGGAAAGGAGAACTGCGAGAGCAGTGACAATCTTTTTCCTTTTTCCATAAACCAATCAAAGAAATGGGTTTCCACCTAAAAAAACTAGTTTGTCATCTTTTTGGTTTGAAGAAACTTCGGAGAAGGCCCCAAAAACAAAACGAAAATAAGACAGATAAGGATTCTTGGACTCGAGCAGAGATTAAATTAAAACTAACACAAAAGAAAACCATTTTATAAAAACAGAAAGTGGAACAGGAAACTCGTGATGAAGTTTCAGTTCTCATGAAAGGAAAGAAAGATGATTTATTTGATTGAAGCAGGCACGGAACTAGCAAACACCAGCTAATCAGCTGTAGTGCTCACGCACCATGGCTTGGCTGTCAACTCACATCCTCCATGCACGGCAGAGTTGAGCTGTGTTCCATTTGGAAATGCATAGGAAGTCCACACAACATACCCATTTCCGCTACACTCGCCGTACCGCCGACGAAGAATAGGTATCCCCACCCACCACATGCAGAGTTTTTGAACCGTGTAATAGGAGACCTCTCCTCAATATCTTTATACATTATCACATGGGTGGTTCTTCTTGAATAAATATCAAAATCTTTATTTTCTTTCTTCAATTTTTTTCTTTAATTTCTTCTTCTCTCTTTCTTTAATTTGGTCACTTTTTCTCACTCAGTGATTCTGACACAACTAGGATAAAAAAAAGCATTGCAAAGAGACTTGGTTGACCATCAAAAAATAAAAAAAAAGACAACTTTGAAGGAATCCACTTTCCATCCCTTTCTTCACTACATGCATTACCAGAACAATAACAAGAACAAAAACAAAAAGAGATTTCGTTGGTCTGAAAAGGAAAGCTTCACTAAGGAGATCCTCATAACATAAGAAGAATGCCTGGTATAAAGATCGAAAAGAGGCCATTACTTCAGCTCTCTTTTTTTGTTAGCTTTTAGGCCTCTTATCTGTCAGGTACTGACGCCTCATTTATATAAAGAAAAGAAATAAATTATCTATTTTAATTTCAATCAAATCTTCTCTTGTATTGCTTATTCCTATACATTATTGTCGGCCATCGAGAAGACTATGCTAAAAGCATTCAACACCGGTGATGGATCAGACGGATTCGAATTTTCCATTTTCGACCAATCACACTAATTTGAGCTGAAACAGGGAGGACTGAGTTAGGATCATATGACTCAATCATCAATTTCAATGTGTCCTTATCCACTCTCTTTTAGAGTTTCATAATCAAGGAAAAGAAAGACAGAACTTCAAAAATGTACACCCCCGCTTTTTAACACAAGGTTTTCTTTTAATGCTACAAGACTCGAAAGTAGAAGCAGACCTCGTCTCGAGCTGGCTTCTATTCAAGTCGTTTCGAGTTGACTCCTGTTGATGGTGTTCCTAAGGATTGATTGTGACTGAGAACAAAAGCATAAAATTATGACATTATATCCAATCTAGAGTCTTGGTTCTTCCCATAATTAGTGCTACTTTTTTATATATATGCTATTTGCAGGTTTCAGATGCTGATGTTGAAAGTCGACTTTCCATTTTCACGTCATTCTCTGACTCTAGGAACCTTTGAACGATCGAAGTTGACCACAAAGTTCAATATAATGATCCGGTCGACCAGGTTAGGCCTTAAACAAATACCATCGAATAGACTGAGCCCACACTGATAACTAAGATTGCTTAGGGGTTGGTTCATAAATCAATGATCAATCATGTTTGAAGGTTCTGTCGGAGCTTTCTCGCGTGAGACAGTAGTAGAGACCAATCTTGCATTTTAGCTATCGTGATCATCTCAAAGATTTGAAACTTTCGAATGAAAATAATAATTCACTTTTGTTAAAAATAAGATCGGGAGATTTCTTGGTCCATCATGCTATTGTCACTGCTAACAACTTTTGGTCCCAAATCAGAGATAGTAAATCACTAAGATTAGAGAATTACTAGGTTCGACATGAAACATTGCTAAGCTCACCTGGCAAGATGCATAAGAAAATGAAACAAGATCCCCAGAGAAGCCCCTCGGTCTAGTGGGGACTAGCAAGTATCAATTTGAGCTTCTACATCTGTGCTACTAACTGATCTTCTGTCATCTCTTCGTTAGAGTAATCAATGATGGGAACAACCCATCGTTGATAGCCTCCAATAATAAATAGAAAAATATAAATATATTTTTAAAAACGAAAATGAAAATAAGAGAAATGATTCCCAAGAATATCTTGAAAAATCTACTTGCCATTTTAGTCAACGAAAGGAAAAAGGGATCGTATTGTCATCGTGTTCCCCCTTCCGAGGTTGATTTTGGAAAGGTCGCTTTAATGTTATTTTAGAAAATGCTACTTGAGAAATCCATCGTCAATCATGAATTGGCTCCTAGGGAAAAACCACAAAATCAAATCCATTTTGTGCATCTCGTGGTTGAGAAATTATACTTGGGATTAGCTACTTATCCATGGTTTTTGAAAGACTGTTGAATCTATTTTTTATTATTATTTTTTATGTTCTGATTCTGATTTTTTTCTAAAATTTACATTTCATTTGTAATTCAAAATTAGCTGAACATTTTATTCGAACAAATGTAGACCTAGAATGGATGATTTTGTGATGGGGAAGGAAAAACGAGTAGTTTATGATTTAGTAGCTATCGTTTCATTGGCTCTTTCTCTTTGAATGAGATCTCAATTCGAGCAACGGTTTCAAAGGGGGCCAACTCAGGCCCCAGGTTTTGATCGATATATAACAGATCGAAAGAACGCTCATAAGTACTCCTATTGAAACAAAAAAATTGTCGATAAATGAATTCCAAGACTCAACCAATAGATTCAATTTTGTAGGTTTCGGGTAGATGTACAAAAGAACATTCCAACTATCTCCAAAGGGGCCCCTATTTGATCAGATCATTGTTTCTCTAATCGAAAGTTTAGAACATCAAAAGATTTTGAGATTTAGAGTTCCTCAGAATCACATAAGGTGTCTTGAGAGGTTTTAAAGGACTATTTCAAAGGAAGAGCAAACTGGAGGATTAGAGAAGAAAGAAATACATAGTGCTGGGATTGATGGTTTTATTTCAATACAATTTTGGGAGAGGTTATTTGATGATGCTCTTCTTTTTTTTGCTTATACTATAAGGAAAGCTGAAATGTTGTCATAATCTAACTACCCTACTTTTAGAATGTTTAAATATTTCTTTGCTTCATGAAGCAAAGGCTGATATCTAATGTTCCTCTCAGATATCTCGACTCCTACAGAGGCTGGTGCAAGGTGTGCCTCGTAGAATGCTTCTGAAACAATAGGAGATTTAGGGAAGAAGGGGGATTAGGGTGCAATAGGAATGAGTTCCCCCATATTGTGCCCCCTCAAGAGGTACTACTCTAGGAGAAGAAAAGGTGACTTCCAGATCAGGGATGATAAATAGAATCTAAACTGGTACTTCCAAAAACATCATAAGCTAAACCAATGCGTTCAATTGTGAACATGAAAAACCCCAAAGCTCTACCATTCCAGTCAAGAATTGAGGCCTCACAATCACTAGACAAACCCAAAACTGGTACTTTCAAGCAAAGGAAAAACTCCTACATACACAACAACAGGGTTCGAATGAAGGAGCTAGAAAGAATACATGCATCGGCCGCCTGCTACTCCAATATAGGTTTTGTAAGAGTTAGAGGATCTATAGTACCTGCAGCCTATCGGACTTCATATTTCTCATTTTGGCAACCAAGGGTAAGGGATCTCTTTTTTGCAATGGAACAAAACCTGCTATGCAAATTGGAGTCCTCATAGGGGCCATCTTTAGGAAGTACATGATCCTTCATGCCCTAATGGCTAGAGGCAAAGGATTGAGTTTCAGGTCTCCACCAATATAGCAATGTGCATTTTAGCCGAGTATAAAGGTTGGTCCCAATACCTACTTTGGTGGCCGATAATTCTCTAGGTATCATCACAGCGTATTCAATCAAAGAGATATGATAAATAGGCTCCTAACCATACCAAAGTGGAATTTATAATTATAATCCAACAAATTTCATTCTTAAGAAAATATTGTTTTTGCAAATTCTAATTGTAATTCAAATTGAACCATGATCTCAATATAAGGGCCTCCTAGTTTAGCGATTGATCAGCAATTGAAGAGTTCTTGACTCAAAAGATTCTGCCAATGTCTCATTTCTTGGTCCATGGATGCAGCTTATAGCTTTGGTTTTCCTACATTCATTCCTTTTTCAATCCTCCTGGGGTTTCGAAAGAAGAAAGATCCAAACACTTGAAACAATGTGGAATACTAGCATGGTGGGAATCCTCGCTCTTTTGTGGCCAGGGCTAGGGAACTAGAACAGTTTGGCCGAGCTATAGGTCACATGACCTGCACCTTGAGGAAATGGGTTCCCTTCTCATCTGGGATTAACTTCGAAAGCATCTTCAAAACAAAAAAACTTTTTTGAGGTTGATGCCGAATATCTTTCACTCACAGAAAAATAAATTCGGCTCACACCACCGAGTAGTATCATCACTTCCCGCCTATGAATATACGGGAACACTTCTTTAGAAATCCTATATTTGACATCTCCATATGATACCCACCAATTCATGTGCAGCAGGAATGTAGAAGCGTTAGAGTGCTGAGTCTCCATCGACCACCTGCTTTCTTGACTCTTGTTTTCTCTGACACTAGAACCCATTGTTTGGGCTTCTAACAAAAGAAAGGTTGAGGGGAGCCATCCGGGCTCCTTCCCCCTTAAAAACAAACTGTACATGAGAGTTTCCCTCACAATAAAAATTAGGGAAGTCGGACTAGAAGGAGGCCTTGATTTTGTTTGGAAGGCCCTTATAAAGACAATGTCAATAAAAGATAAATAGATATTATCTATCTTTCCATTTTGATATATTGATCTATTTTTATAACGTAGAGTGAAGCAGAGACATGTGATAAATCTAAATCTTTCTCTAGTCTAAAGAATCTTTAGAGGGGGCACAATACGGGCTTTGAATTTGGATAGGTCCAGTGGGCCTTCTTGCAGTTCTCTTTTAGGGCTTTTTCTTGCCTGAGTTCGACCCCCAACCGGGTCTCCTGACCGAGGTGATATCTTGGTAATCGAAAATGAAATGGAAAAGCCTCTGCTCCGATTCTTTACCTACGAGTGGCCCCAAACAAGAGGGTGGCCCGGCCCCCAAAATTTCAGATCCCCAGTAGTGCCTTTAAAATCTAAGGTCTATACCAAAAAGAGAATGCAACAGCTCCAGCTTTCATCAGCCTGTAGTACCATCAAGTGCACACGAGGAGGATTCATCTTTCACCCCGTCGGTTGCTTGAACGATGCGAGTTGCGCCTCAGAGCCAGACTGACTACTCTAATAACACCCATCCATAAACTCAAAATAGTAATTCAAAGATTATTGGGTTTTGTGATTGGTGATGTTTTCTCATAAAACTGTAAGAGCAATACTGATGTACAGAATGCTCGGGCTACTACGAGAGAATCTTTCCCATTCCAAAAGTCCTCCCTGACATTGCTTCTATGATATCAGACTCTTATCTCGAGGAGGCGCCGACCGGGGCACAATCTAAGGAACTAGATAATCTATTTTACTGGATTCCAATTCCAGTCAAATTCCTTTGATTCTCATTGGATTGGATAATGTCAAGAAGGATTGTTCATTAGGTGAATAAAGTTCTCACGATCATTGATCGCCTAGGCTGAGTTGGGAATTCACATATCGGGTTTCTTGTTCCAAAAGTAGCTCAAAATGGAAATTTTAGAAAAGAAGATCAAAAGGCTAGAAAAATCATGAAAGCAAGGCTCTCCCAAGACATGTGTTGCACATGAACCCCTAATTGACATGGATCAAAGAAAAAGTGATTGCTGAAACAAAGAAGCCTTTTTTCAAATGTATAGGAATTTATGGAGCTCAACACGTCTGAAAGAAAGGGAGAACATTCTTTTGGCCTCTTTGTGTTCAACTACAACATCACACAAGATGAATTGAGCCATTGACTATTGAAGTATTCATTCAACTTAGATTAAGCTTAGGTGTCATTGACCCCTTTGAATTATTACAAAAAAAGTAGAGAACTAAGTGTGAGAATTATTGGTGATGGTAAGCTAGAACTCAAGAGGAGTATATGGGCTATCATATAAGCTATATACTATAATGTTGAATATTAAATAATTTAATTTTTCCATTAATGTTATGTTTTCATATAGCTTTAGTTTTATAATCCTCAAGAGGGAGATTGTTATACCTTTTAATATGATGATCACAAAATAAAGCCTGAGTATTTACTAATACTTAGTATTGTTTTAGTTAGATCTCATGGAGTATTCCAACAGTCTTAGTTTGTTTAAGTAAGAACTATAACATAAATATTGAATATAATTTGATGGCTTAATCTACTAAAATAGGAGCCAAAGACAATGGTCTTTGTAGAGTGGCTAATAAAAAGAGATCTACATTTCTAAATTTTTATCGAATGATTTAGAGTTTCTTTACCTATATGAATAATAATCTAATCATCATTACTATCAGTCCAACTTTTCAATCCAACTCTATAAATCTTATCTTGTCGTGACTAAATCTAGACCATTTATCATTTTAGTTGATCTAATACTGAAGTTCAAACTATGAGCAATGCATTTCTACCTAATTATTAAAGTCATGGATTTTTGTCAATCTCCATTTCTCCCACTTTCCTTCATAATATTTTTGGTATTTTACAAATAGTTATATCCAAATATTTAATCGATTGACCATTCTAGAATTGTAAATTTTAAAGGTGTATAGATTTTTGTAAACAAAAATTTTAAATTTTAAAATTTTTTTATGTAGCCTGAATTTCTGAAATTTTAGTATCTCATTGGAGCACCAATATATATTTGTTTTAACTCTACCAACTTTGAAAAATGGAGCGGTTAGTAGATGCCTGATAAGGGATTGAGCGTGGATATAGGCACAGGTTTTAGTCGAACCACTTAAAAATCTTTTGTGTATTTTGTTTGTTGTTAAGGAAATTTATTTTGTTTATAAGTTTTATTCAAGCTCACAAATTTTTTTCTAAATTTTTGGAATAAAAAAAATTTTTAAACACATAATTCAACTCTCTCCTATTATTCATTTTTCAAGAAAAAAACAAAGTTTCATGACCATGCTAGAATCCTTTCCATTCTAATTCCAAAAATTTTTATATCCATATATTTAATCAATTGGCTTGTGGTTTTGACATTAATGTCATTATAATGTTGTTCACATATCATATCTACAAGCAAAGCTAGATAATCAATAAGTATGCTACTTAATTATGTTATGAAAATAAAAATATCATAGAGAATAGCTCATGGGGACAATAACCTCTTTTGGTCATCATAAAAAGGTCTTCTAATTTTATGGAATAAATCTTTGCTAAGAAGCTTTGTCAAGGTGCTAACTTGTTGCATGTTGTTAGCAACAAATTATATGTCAATTATGTTTCAATCTACATAATCCATGATGAAATGTTGCTTAAAATCAATTTGTTCAATCGAACAGTACTTTATAACGCTTTCAGTTCAGAAAAAAGCATTCAAATTGTCATATTTTTGGGGAATTATTTGTAAATGTAATGCCATATCACCTAATTTCTTTTTGAAACCAAAACATTTTTTACTTGAACTCCTCCTAATGCTATTTATTGTGGTTCATTTTTTCTAAAACAATAGTTTCGTATTTTTTTGCTAGATAATTAGTTTAAGAGGTATAAAAAATTGACTAATTACCTGAAATGTTTTTCTCATGTAATCAAGAACATACATAATATTTGTGGTCATATTGTATGAGATCATGACATAAGACAATTTTGGGATACCAAAACCTTAACACCTTTGCTTCAAGCAATTATCAAAATATTCTTTTTATAACTTCTAGATGGAAGTCCTTGGGGATTGATTGAAATTGATCAAAAAAGTGTGACACCAAAAGCTGTGTGAGGTGTTCTAATAGTATAAAGAATGTGTCATTTCTAGGTATACCTTGAAATCTAATTATTTTCCTTTCTCATGTTTTTTTTATAGTATGATGGGGACTCTTGAAAGTAGAAATGCATTTGATGTTCTCATGTTCACACAATTTTAACACTTTTTTTTATGCTTGATTTTGGATACAAGGTTACCTTGCTTATCCTCATTAGCTTTCAATCCAAAGAAATATGTAACCTCATCCATTATGTTCAAGTTGAATCAAACACCTTTATGCTCACAAAATCATTCACATAAGTCGAAGTTGGTTGAACCAAATATTATAGTTTTTATATAGTCCTTGATTAGAAGAAGTTCATTAGCATAGTTCATGATGAACAAAGTCCTATCTACATTCCAATCCTAAAATAATGTTTGATTCAAAAACTTCTAAGTATGTTCATAACAAGATCTTTGTTCTTGTTGAAATTCATATGATTCTTTCATTAGCTTATGCACATAATTTTGATGAAGAAAATGTTGAATGTAGTCCCATTATCCTACGTACATTTTCTCCTAAATAACAACATTTAAGAAAGTGCTCTTAACATCCGTTTGGTATAGTTTAAATGACCTGTATTAAGAAAAATGTAAAAATGACCTTGTTTCCTTCAACCTTACCATTGGTTCAAGTATTCCTTCTAAGTTTTGTCCTACTTATTATAACCCTTTACCACTAGCCTTTCCTTATTTTGAATGGAAACCACACTGTTATTTACATTTTATTTTTGAGTGCCCACTTTTTGCCATAATAATATTGTCACTTGGAATGTCTATTGTTTCCAAAACATTCACTCTCAAAAAAAAGTTGAAACTATCCAACATGGCCAAATGAAAAAATTCTTTTCTCTTGACTTCACTTGTATTTTGAGGTACAAATTTAGAAATACATGCACCATATATAATTTCTTTTTAAAGAGAGGCATTAGTTTGTACTCCAAAAGAGAGGTCACTTAAGATTACATCTCTAAAGTGATTTTCATTCTATGCTAACACCTTTGGTGCAATTATTTTCTTTTTTTTTTATGTTTATCATCTAATTTATGTGATTTATTGAATATCAAGGATACTTTTCATGTCCTAATTAATTTGCATTCAATAAAATAAGATTCCTCACATATTATGTTCATCTAAAATTTGACACCTACATGCTTAACAATTAATTCACATAAGTCACAATTTGTTGCTCCAAATATGGCATCGTCCAAGTAATGTTGGACTAGAAAAAGTTAGTCAACACAATCCTTGTTAAACAACATTCTATCTATATTCCCATCCTAAAATATTGTTTGAGTAGAAATCCATAAAATTTTTCATTCCATGATTTTTTTTCTACCAACTTTACTTTTCCAAAGTCTTTTATGTCTTGTAAATCTACGTCTTTGTTTCGATGCATAATTTCATCAAACACTACTTAGATTCCACTACAACTAAGTTTCCTTATTAAACAGGTTATGGGTTTATCTATTTGAAGAATATTATGAAGAAATAGCCTCCATTGTCTTGGTTTCTAATCTTCAATTCCTATCTACTTATTGATGTAACTCTACTATCAAAATATGCCTAAGTTTTCATATTTTGGTTTCTTGTTATTGAAAAGTACATATAATATGTTATTCATAATTAGTTTCATAATAAATCTATTTAGAAATTCTGATTATTAGAGTGGCTTAATTATTATGACATTCTGATTTTGAGTTCGTATATCACCAAAGAAAAAGTAAAAGGAGCTACTAATGTTTTAATAAGGAGATAAATAATGTTAGATATATAAAATAAAGAAAGCTTAATATAATTTAATGATATTTGCTATATCCATATCAAATAGAATTAACTTTACTACATTTGTCGTTATGGCATATTGATAGTAAGAAGTTATTATCTTAAGCTAAGCTTGTCGATGTGAGGAAGATTAAAAGTAAAATATTTTTGGGTAGAGACATTCAATTAAAATCAATTGAAAATGAGGTTTTCTATAATAAAGATTAATATTTTGCCTATTAATACAACCTTTTTTTCTAAAAACAAATAGCTCAAATATATGTTGACAACATAGTAGGGCTCATGCAATAGGGCAAGAACTATTATATTACATAAGGATTCCAAACTTACATGATACTTTTTTAAAAGGTTGTACGAAGCATATTATAAGAAACTAATGTTTAACACAACATTTTTGAATAAAATAGAAGTCAAGGAAAGAGAATATTTAAAACAATTAAGAAAATGTTTAGTCCATAAAAATTAGGTTTCTTATGTAATTAAGATAAGTATTTGAATTTTAATTAATTTGCTTACAGTAATAATTATTATCTAGCATAGATATGACACCTTATAATATTTTATATAATATATTGTGATATTGACATTATGCTGATATTAAAAATTTAATAGTACCCTTCTTCATATAGATATCATTTTAGAAACTATTAAGAAGATCCACTAGAATGAAGCATGAATTAATAAAGAAATGGTTCACTCCATGAAACTTTTGATAAGAAAATAAAGAAAGTAGATTGTTAGGAAGAGGATCATGTATTGTTATAAGAAAGCCCAATAAAATGCATTATAATGTTTGGAAAATGAGGATAACTAAAGAAAAGGAATTTTGTTCTTTTATAAATTATTGAAATAAATTGTTACATTACTTATAATATAGTTTTGTCATTATCATTAGTCAGGGAGCATACTATGTTTTTCTTTTTGTTTTAGTAAAATTTATTGCTAATACTACTTATATATTTAAACATGGTGAAAGTAGCATGATGGTGCATCCTTTATTATTTTATAGGGAAAAGCCAATGGGGTTCATAACATGGGTATTCAAAAAAACAAAGATGGGGAGCATGCCATGTTGAATCTATAATGGATAAGTTACAGTAACAAGTAGGTACTTGGGAAGTAGAGGAAGAGTTTGTTCAGAGGCATCCTAATATTGTTTGGACTTGAATGATTAAATTCTTATATGAAGGAAAGTTTACAAAACATTCAATAGACTTCAAACTTTTTTAGTATTTGTTGAATAAATGTAAGTGTTTTTAAAATTTATTTTGAATGTGATTAAATGAAATTTTCATATGTGTATTTTTTATAATATAATAAAGACTACTATTTGAAACAACTAACAATATAAATGAGAAGTTAAATATGACAAAACAAATGAAAATGAACACTAAATAATAATTTTTCTTCAAATTGAAATGGATATGCCATCGAAATACCAAAACCTATTTAAAAAATATTAATTTATTTCTAAGGGAATTTTTAAGGTCAAAATAATACAAATGCCAAATGATTTTAGAAATATATCAATTATTTACTTAAATAAACATCACTTGGAGTAGTATTTTTATGGAATTTGTCGAAAAACTTTTAGAAGTCATTTTCAATAGAATGTGTAGGAAATTGTAATCTTTATAAGGTTTTGGTCACAATGGATATCTAATATAATAAAAATTATGTACTAAATGAGGAGAATTATGAAAGGAAAGCAACTAATAACAAAGATATTATAGTTAGGACTGAAATGAAAAACTATTATAAAGGGTAGGAAGAGGGAGACAAATTAGATAACAATGAAGGTGCCTTTAAGGATGGAGAAGGAATAAGTTTTATGATTATATGATGCTTTTTTGATGAAGGAACCAAAAGTGTTATAGAAAGGAAACTTTCACTAACAAATGATAGTTGATAGTTTTATGATAATTCATAAAGTATTTGATGGTTCAATGTATTATGTTATTGACCCCTAGTCATGGTACTTTATTTGATAATAACAAATCCTAAGAATTATTAATGAATTTCTTTAAGAGAATTTGTAAATTTTAGGAAACTAATGCTTGTGTTAGGAGAATTTAAAAAAGAAGAGGACTTATGGTTTGAATTTAACAATGGGATTTATTTTAAATTTAGTTTTAGCTATTCTAATTTTTTTTAATAGATATTAAGCTTTATTTAAATCACTCATATAAGGTAAGAAAATTTGGCCTCTTTTAAATTAATCATCTTAAAAATATATTAGGATTCGAAAATCTTGATCTTATCTTTATCATCCAAGAGTCATTTATTCTTATTCTACCTTTGAAAATTCTCTTTCCAAAACTTGTTCCAAAAAATGTATTTTAATTATAAAAATAAATTTCTAAAAAAAATAATGCTATAATTAAAACAAAAAAATACATATTACTAAAAAGAGCAAAAAATCTTAGTTAGAACACAGTGCTTGAATACAGATAACAACATTTATCATGTCAATAATAAAATTCTCAAACCTATCAAACAATTTTGATTCATTCATAACTCAAGAATCCAAACATAACTTACATCTAGAGGATAGTAAGGGGTAGACAAACAAAAAAAATGCAAAATGTTCAATGTAAGAAAGATCTAATAAAGTCCTTATAATCAATCATTTATTTGATGTAAGACTAAAAATTTTTTATCCATTTATGGTTGTACTGAAAATTTTGGGAGTGCTTTTGCTATCCAATCACAATTATGTGATCGAATGATTCTAATATCATCCACTTTTAAAAACTTATTTAGATCCTCTTACACAATCACATAAATATGAGATATGACAATCCATGTTTTATCTACAAGGAAGAGCTAAATCTAATAGTCAAATCATGATTTAAATTTATTTTTCAAATGAAATCGATAGCAGACGAATCCTGTAGAGAAAGAGCTGGCGGGAATGAAACTGATAGCAGACGGCAACGAGTGAAGGACTCTTCGACACACGGGGAGAGTGATTGCCGTAGAAGAAAGAACAAAGAAGTTTGCAAGAAGGGAAAGATTTCTAAAACACGAAGGTGGGCAGTGCGAAACAGTTTGCAAGGAGGGGGAGATTTTGAAGACACGAAAGCAGACAGCACGAATAGTAATTCTAGCAAGGCTCAACGAAGGCTTGGAGGAAGATTAGGTGGAAGAGCTGCAGAGAACTCCCATTACAATGCAAAAAAGATGGGTAGAAAAGAGAAGGCTGGAGATGCTGCAAATGCTCTAAATTTTGCTGGTTCGAGAAGTCTTGTATAGCTGAGAGGAGCAAGAGTTGAAGCAACAAAGAATATTGATTCTATCTCATCTCCAGAGCTTGAGAGCATGAAATCCTTGAAGGAAGCAGAGCTTCCAGGTTATGATGTTTCTATTTTGTTAGAAGGTCCTAAGACACTTAGTGTTCTGAAGCGAAAAAAGGGCACTGGGCCTCAAAATGGAGCAATCTTGGTTGCTAGCAACAACAGAAAAGAAGAGAATGAAGTGAAATTGCATTAAATGAGGGATACACACAAAGGAAAGCATTCAAGGAGGGATGCACACAAAGGAAATTTCGAAAACTATGATCGGATTGGAGTTGATCAACCAAAGGTCGTAACATGTGCTAAAAGAGGAAGCTTTGAATCATGTAGATGGTGACAGAATAAATCCTGCACAGCATGCCATTAGGGATGTAATAGAAGCTGCTGCAAAAGATGAAGAACCCTTATATTCTAATCTGACACACGGTGGATGCGAGGCCGAGGCGTGCGTGGATTACAAGAGGAAGTATGACATTAGAGGATGCATGGATGTTGACCCCATTGAGAATGACGAAGAAGGTGTGTTCGCCAAAAGGATCGGCCTCATTAAGTCTTAGGATTCAACTTGTGCTAAGATTCCAGGAGTTCAGTTAGGATTAGCTTATTGAGACTGAAGATCATACAGTAGATGCTTTGACTAAAGTTAGGTGTAGTGAAGTTTGAATCAAGGGAGAGTATTAGAGTTTGATTCAAAATAGATTTGCATTATTTTAGTTGGGTAGAGGGTTAGTAGGTTGGCATATTTTGTGGATTAGTAAGTTAGTCAGTTGGCGTATTTAGTTGTGTAGTGGACATGTTTGTTAGGTAGTGTTTAGGCTATTTAAGTGTGTAATTTATTGTGATTAATGAAAATAAAAAATTAGCAGTTTTTCTTTTCCTTGGTAAAGCAAACCAGTATTTTCCACGTCTTCTTCCTTGTGCTGTTTTTGCTGAGGAAAGCATAAGTGCCCCCGGTCACAGACCAGGCGATAAATTGATTGAGGTGCGGAGTGATCCTAGCCCAAGTGATAGAGCAACCCATCTCTCATTCTCTGTGCTCACTCTACTTTCTAAGGAAAGCATGCGAACTAAGCCCCTCTTGAGTTTGCCAATTGGGGCCCCCTCTGGGGATCATTAGAATACACTTTCCTTACCTATTATGTGTTTTGCAAAAGGACACTAACTTCAATGGATTGAAAAAAAACCAAAAAAAACCAAAAAATACGAGGTCACAATGGTACTCACACACCTCATTCTGTTTGACTGTTTCTTAGAATAGAATCTTCTATTTATATATTGATATTATATTATAATATCGTAAAGAAGTACCCAAAAATTAATACCCCAAAAGGGGGACCCCATGCTGACTCGCTTGGTTTGTTTTGTTGAACACATTGTGCTGTGGAGATAGAGTAATCTTCTTCGAATCAATACAAAATTCTTTTTTGCTCCATTTCAACCCATGGTTGATGGAGCCTTCTTGAAGCATGACATAGCAGTTGAATGCACTTTCTTTTAGCATACTGATGAACAAGCTGATTTTGAAGGCATCTTCAAGGGCTATATCCTCCCTATGAAAATATACCCAAGGAATACATTGACTATATGACATCCACTGATGTACTTCATTGCCACAGTGTATACGTATTCTTTGAATTCATATGAATCCTATGTGGCACTCTCGCGTCATATGGCTCCATTCTTTGTAGCAGGAACTTCCTGATTCAACTGGATGGTAATTCATGTAATACATGAAATCTACCACTTGCCATCCTTCTCTTCTTCAAGAAGAGAAGTGGAACTTCACTTGACAATTGAGGGGAACTGGGTTTGAGGATTACACTTGGGATCCCCACTGGTTAACTAGATAGGATTTTGGGAATCTTTTTTGGAGAACTTTTGAATCAGGTTAGGCTCTCACAGGGTTCAATCAGATCAACCAGTGAGAGGTTTACAAAATAAGGACTTTAGTAAGGGCCAGAAGATTGATAGAAGAACCTGGTCGAAGTCACTGTTGTGTTCAACTCTACAGGTTGACTTGTTGGAAGGGATTTCTTTCTGTCGTCTATCTTTCCTGGCCCTAGGTCATGTCACATGTGGGTCTTCATGTAATTGCACCTCAGGATAATTTCGAAGGGCATTCACATTAAGTGTCATGGTATTATGCAAGTCGAGTTGTTTGGTTGAAGTTGATCATAGCTAATCTAATGGGTAGATGTTTTTAGTGATTGAGTAGAAATACCATAGCTTTTTGTACCCCAGTTTCAAGTGGCTGTGAAATTTGTTGATTAGACATGCTTACAGAGAATCTAACCTTCTAATCTATGATACTAGACCTTCTAGCTATGTCAAAAGGTAGGTTTAGTGAATCTGAAAAAGTGAGGCTTTACTGGACTAGTGGACCTTAGTGACCCGATTATTCGGACCTACAAAAAACTGAGTTTCCTTGCTTTCTTTAATCACAGTAGTTGAAAAAAAATTAAAGTCAAAGTAGCATAATAGTGGTTCTATTATCCACTTCTAAAGACATTTTGGAAGAGGGTTCCCATTCACACATACTGACTGAGCAAGAAATAATTGCTTTGTTGATTGAAGGAGGTCTCTTCTCTACTCCTAGACATAGGATAGAGGATCACTTTGCATCCATAGTCTTCTTTGCATTTTATGCATCTTCTGTCTCGTCTCTCGGATTCATGGAGCCGAGGAGCAAGAGTTCTCCATTGAAAGTGGCTTTCTAGGAGGTAAGTGGGCTTCATTCAATGGAATGCTTTGTTGGTTCAGCTCAAGGGGTCTGGTTTCTCTGTCTAGTGTGGAGGGAGGCGCTCATTGTTGAGGGGACATGTTGGAATGTGAAGCTAGCAATACTTGCTTGAGTCAATGATCAATGCTTGAAAATAGGGCTTGGGTGCTTGCTTTAATGTTTCTCCTCCTCGTATATCTATTAACTAGTTTTCTCCTCATTTGCTCTCAAACTTCCAAAAGAAACTCCCCTTCCTTTCCATGCACCAAATCTGACTCTGAAGAATAAGCATAAAGGCCAAAAGTATTTTCACAATCAATGGTCAAATAGCCTTTCTTCTCAATCCCTGTTGACCTAAGTCCCCTTCTTCTTATGTTCACGAGAAAGAGGAATCAAAATGGACAACTAAAAAATTGAAAATGGATACAAAGAAAAGAAGGAAGATGGAATTGGAGCTTTTAGCGCCTCTACTCTCATCCACCAAGTCTTATTCTACTTTTCTAATCAATTAGACTATGGAAAGAGTGAACTCTGTGATTGTGGCTTTCACAAGGATAAGTTTGGTTCGGAGTAGTTCATTCAAGTTAAGTTTTTATCTACAAAACTTCATTCTTTTCTTCTTTTGACAATAGATAATATGGAGATCTGCATTGCTTGTCAATTATTGGTGTCATACCCCACTTGTCACCAGCATGTCCACATGAATCGGACCAATATATGGAGAGAGTTTTCTTCTGTGATCATGCCACAAAAACTCTTTCACATCCTTATCTAAAAACTATTCTCAAAAGTCCCCTTCAACCCCTTGACGTGGCTAAACTAATTGAGCTAAGAGTAACTTAGCCGCAGGGGCACTTTTCATGCGCATCAACTTCATGTCTAATTATGAATTAGTAGTCGAGTAATAATAGTAGTTGATCACTATGATTTTGGGGTAGGGGAGTGAGTGGAGGCTTCATTCAATGGAGGATACTATAGATAAGTATTCGATTATGCCTTAGAAACTATTAGTTATCATGGGTAGAGGGAAGAATGCCTACCTTGACTTCGATCTATAATTTGTTATCTAATCAATCTTCCTTAAGGAGAAAGAGTTTATGTCCCTGCCTTATGAACTGATCGGCCTTATGTTGAATAGTTCTTTAGTCTGAAAGTAGAATACCTGAAAAAAGGGAGAGAATTTCTTGTTTCCTGGATTGAATGATTCCATTCCACTACTGATGAAGGTTTCCCTTTGCTACAAAACCTTTGGGCAAAGAATCATACTAGTTCATCTCTTTTTTCTAAGTTAGGGCCTTCAGGGGCAACCATATGGGAACTTTTGACTGTGACTTAGTAGCTAGTCGAAGATTCCCCCTGAGAAGCCTTTCTCTGGATCAATCGCATCCCCGAGCCCTATAGTAATAGAATACTTTGGTTAGGCACTCGATAAGGGCAGGGTTGGGATGGGGGCCTTTGAGGATCTGTTGACTTGAGCTTGAGCATGGAGCTTGTCATCTTGATAGACCTATTCTTTTTCTTTGAAGAACTTGGCTTGTTCGCTTAAAAGGTCTTGGTCGCTACTAGTTAGTTTCACTATACTTGGATAGTCTTCATATATATCTTCCATATAGATTTTTCGTTTTCTTATTTGTGCTATTTCCAAATTCCTGAATATCTTCGACTTAGACAAATAGAAAGAGACAAGCGAATTGGTAGAAATTTCAGTATTGCAAGATTTAATGGTCAAATTAGCCAGAGAGTCCTCGGTTAAACAAGTTAAGGCAAAGAGTTTCCTATAACCAGGCCTACTTTGGTGGTTTAGACTTTCTTAGCATATCATTGGGACCAATCAATATTCCAGTGAGGAGAATACCAGTTCAAAAGGAGGTACATATTCTCAAAAAAGGGATCTGATTCTAGATTATGCTTGTCAAACTAAATTGGGACTACCTCACTCCACTTTTCTTTAGGTGCGATACATATTACATATGAATAACGAGAAGAGGGCCCGACTCGATGTGAAGTTGGAGCGATTAACATCTTTGATGAGTTAGGTATTCCCACCTATGACAACTGAAGGCTAAAGCCCTTGATTGTTCGAGAAGATAAGGAGGAGGGCAGGATCGTGACATCCAGCAATTGCCCCTACCTGTCAATGAAAAAATGGGATTTGAGAGGAACACCTACTAGCTGATCAGAAAGATTTGGATTGGAAGGAGTTGCTGGTCAAACCGGTTTGGATGAATGGAATAGGAGTAAGGGGTTGATGGTAAGTGAAAGGAAGCTTTTGGTGATGTCAAGGGAACCAGTGGAGGGGAGGTTTGAAGGTACTAGGACAAAGAAAATGATGGTATGGTTGTGGAAGGGTCGATCTCAGTTTCATATAGTTGTAAAGGTCATTTGAGCAAGCTAAACTCTTACAAAGAACACAAATTATGTAGATTACCTATTTCAAGAGCAATAGTCAAAAAAAAAACCTCAATTGTTATCCTTCAAACTTGAGGTGAAAGATTAAAGAAGAATTCTTCACTGCAAAAAAAAACACAAGTAGAACAATAAATTGTTTTCACCCAAGAAGTTTGAAAAACCATATTTAAATAGAATCAAATGTGCTAAAGTAGGTTAGTCAGATTGTGGCAGCATTACAACTTTTCTCACAGTTCAAGCACAAAAGAAAAGAGAAGCAGATATAAACAAAAGGGGGGTTTAAACAAAAGGGGGTTTGGGCTGGGGCCCGGTTGATTTTCTTATCATTATTATGAATAGTAATTCCTCTACTACTTTTTGTGTGATCCTTTAGATTCTAATGGTTTGTGCCAACTCGGTAGGGGAATGGCTAAGAGAATTTTGGATATCAAACCTGTGTTGATCAAATTAGAGGACATAATGAAGCTGGATGGCAATGTTACTATTGTTGAAGGTTCGCAAGGGAATTTTAATCAAAGTTTCTTATTCCTAGGCACTGTGTCCAGGACTATTTCTTTTTTGGCTAGTTTGGGTTTCTTTGGGGTGACTTTGACCTTATCTTATCAAAAGTGCAAGGATAAGTTCTATTCTTTTGAGATAAATATTAGCCAAAAACACTAATATTCCATGAAATGTAGAATCACTAGGACTTTCCAACCTGCTTCTAAGGAGCTAGGCACACCACAAAGAGAGCTAAGCAATGAAAGTAGAAGAAGGAGATCGCCAACATCAACTCAATCAAACAACTCGGTCGAGTAGGCGGGTCAACATGAATCCATGGGACTAATAGCTTCAAAGGAACCGAATAGGGTCTAGGATTTGGCAACAATATAAGGAACTTCTTTTTGAAGAGGTGCCCAAGCGCTTTCAAATTGATAAAAGAGTCAGCTTCTGGGATGTACCTCACTCAAGATTGGGGGACATTAACTATGAAAATCAACAAAGATGACGTTGTGATCCTTGCTTAAAAAACAAACAGAACAAATGATCAATATGAGAAGTTGAAGGAGAAAGCCACATATATATACCAGGGTTTGGCTAAGCTAGTGCCTTAGTCCAATATAGAACTTGATACAAGACAAGGTCTATAATATAGAATATGAAGTCACTAGCCAAAAGTCGATTCCATAAGCATCAAAACCGAGGGTTGGGTTCCCTTATTGGGAACCTAGGGGCCCACCCTCTGAGGAACTTTGATTAGAAAAAGAAAAAAAGGAGGAAAATATAGGATTAGGAATATGTCACTATGTAATCAAGGTCTAAGGAATCCCTTTCTTCACAAACAAAAATCCCACTGGGATTCCTCTTTTCTTCACAAAATGAACATCCTGGCCGCTCAAAGATAACCAGCAACAAAGTCTTGCAAGTTTACTCAAGAGGAGCTTAAAAGTTGGGGCAACCACCTCCGCCCATGGAGGCAGGAACAACGAGATGCCAAGAGAAAAACTCAAGGAGGCCCTTTGGAAACAAGGGAAGCCCTGAAGTGGATCTATCTACAAAAGGCACATGGTATTAGCATGGAGGGCTCCTCCATGAATTATGTTGAAGTTGGGTTAAGGCACGAAGAGTTACCACAAACAGGTACCCTACCTAAGGAAATCCTAGGTTCACCATGGAGGTGAAGTCCCCAGAGGATTTTGACTAGTGGAGATGGTTCGTCATCGACCGAGACGAATGGGGTGGTTAAAAGAGCCCCCGACTCGACGAGTTCTGGAGAGCATGGAGAAGTGAGAGAAAAAGAAAAAACTTCTTCAACCCTTCATGGGTTTGCAGTTCAGGAGGTAGTCAGAGGCGATGTCATCCATCATCATCCTTGAGTTGCTTCTCAGGCCATGATGGGCTCTGACCTTTGGGTTGATACAGATCAGTTAGCCAACTAAAGAGAATGAGTCAAGAATTTCCCCAAAAAAGATCCAAGAAGGTCTTTTCCTCAAAGGAGGCTCTACCCCCGATCTTAAATAGTACCCCTATGGGGCCCCACTTGAGAAGGCTGAAAGCTCAACCTTGTAGTTCAAAGTCTATAAGCAATTCTCGTCCTTGTCAATCTTCTATTTCTTCTTTCCTTCAATTGTTTCAAAGACAAAGGGTGTATAGGACCATTTCCTACACTCTATGCTTTTAATCATATATTTTTTAGGGTATCGTGATGTCTTTTTAAGGGATTGCAGGTTTATTCATTAGTTCTGATTTGTGGTGTACAATTGCATGGAATGTAGATAATGGTCATGACCTGTTTGATAGAATAAATCGTCGCATCTTCCTTCATTTCTTTCTAAAAGATATTCAATCAATCAGAATGGAGATCAAGAGCCCAGAAACTATTCCCTTCAATTGTACTGATGATAATTGGTGGTACTGGTGATAATTGGGTACCGCTATAAACGAAATTTGTCGAATTGTCCTGTTTCCTGCACGTACCAATTGAATGATATAAAGAAGTGAATTGAAGTTAAATGAATTGAAGAATCAACCTAAGAAAGTGGGAAAAAACTTCTAAATTGCCTTTTTCAGACAACAAAAGATTCTTCAAAAAGTGGGAGCATACTTTTTAGACAATTCATTTTAGCAAAAGATGCTTAGGCTATATTCTATTTCGTTTCGATGAAGACTCGAAAAATCCAATTGAAGTAATGAATCTTGTTCTGATTTCAAGATGAACGCTATCAAACCCTTCCATTTTGTTGTTTTTTTTATTCTGTATATGTGAAGCCAATTTGGAATGAATTTGTTTCTGTTGTCAATTCTATCTAAATCTAAGATTTCTATAATGGTTCTAGAACAAGATGTTATAATTTGAAGAATAACAAGGTATCAAAATTTCCTATTTTTTTTGTGTCAGAATTGAGTCTTTGAATCTAGAATAGAACCATAAAAGAAGGTACATTTTCCAATGAAAAAAAAGAACGCATCAGCTTTTCTCCCATTTCTTGTGCCTATACTCTTATGGACCTCGTTGATTTCTCTCTCACTTAACAATGCTCTAGAAACTTGGATTCTTCGTTGGTGGAATACCAGGAAATTTGAAATCCTTTTGCATGATATTGAAGAGGTAAATGTTTGAGAAAAATGGATGGAATTCGAAGAACTCTTCTTGTTGGATGAGATGATAAAGGACTACTCAGAGACATATATACAAAGGCTTCGCATAGAAATGCAAAATGAAATGATACAATTGGTCGAAAGACACAATGAATCTCATTTGCATATCGTTTTGAATTTCTTTACCTATCTAATCTATTTCAACATTTTCACAGGAATTCCATATTACTTTAACACAATCAAAGCTTTTTTTATTATTTTCATTGTTGATTTATGTTTTGGATTTCACTAGAACCATGGTTGGGATCTAATGATTCGTTCAATCTGTAATTATTTTTTATTTGCTCAAAACGAGCAAATAATCTCTTCTTGTTTCCATTTTTCAAGTGATTATATATGTAATTGAGAAATATGAGATCTTCCATTTTGGAAATCGTGTATCTCCATCGCTTGTCAAAATTTATCATTCAATGAATGAATGCAGAATTCATCAGATCTCTCGATATCAATTCAATTAGTTTCTTTTTTTCATGTATAAAGAAATCATTTTTCATCTAACTTATTCTTTATACTTCTTATACTTCTAGTTTTTCGATTCAAGGCCTTCATGCTGTAATGCAATTATAGTCAAATTGCAAATTTTTTTAGTGCAATATACAATGGCCAATTTGTCAATAGGGAATTCTACCAGCTACCTATCCATTTCTTATAGAAATTTTTGGATAATTGATTGGACCATGAAAAAATGAAAGACTTTTGCTTATGTAAACGAACAGATGACTCGATCCATTTCTGTTATTGATCATTATATATGTAATAACTTGAGCATCTATTTCAAATGCATATCCCATTTTTCTACAACAGGGTACAAAAATCCCCAAGAAGCAACTAGTTGAATTGTATGTGCCAATTCCCATTTAGCTAATAAGCTAGTGTATATTGAAGTTCCACAAGCTATACTTCTTGATACTATATTTCAAGCAATTTTTCGTATTCCTTATGATATGCAATTGAAAAAAAACTTGCTAATGGTAAAAAGGTTCTTTGATTGTAGGTGCTACCCTTATTATACCCGAGCGATTCAAATTAGCCCCCACCCCCTGCCCCCTAGAAGCAACTGGTTGAATTATATGCGCTAATTGCCATTTAGCTAATAACCTAGTGGTTATTGAAGTTCCACAAGCTGTACTTCTAGGCATTATATATTAAGGGATTTTTTGTATTCCTTATGATAGGCAATTGAAAGAAAGCTTACTAATGATAAAAAAGGATCTTTGAATGTAGGAGCTATCCTTATTATACCCGAAGGATTTGAATTAGCCCCTTACCCCCCTCCCCCCGGGTCGTATTTCTCTAAAATGAAAGAAAAGATGGTCAAGCTTTCTTTTCAGTGTTATCATCCTAATCACCAAAATCTTCTTCTGATAGGTCCTGTTCCTACTATGAAATATAGTGAAATTGTCTTCTCCATTCTTTTGCCTTACCTTACTACGAAAAAAGATGCTCACATATGAAAATATCCCATATATGTAGGCAGGAACAGAGGAAGGGGTCAGATTTATCTTGATGGTAGCAAGATTAACAATATAGTTTCTGATGCTACATCAACCGATATAGTGAGTCGAATAGTACGTCCAAAAAAAGGAGGATATGAAATAACCATAATGGACGCAGAAAATGGGCGTCAGGTGGTATATGTTGGTACAAGTGAAAAGTGCTGAATTATTGTCGGTCGATACAATTATGTATGATTTCAAACAACAAAAAACTGCGAAAAATTCAGTAATCCTTGTGCTGAATTCTTGTCGATCGATAGATGCAGGGTTACATGTAGAAAAACAATCGACCAAGATAATTGCAGGGATCATGTTCATGAGTGAGAGTAGGCAGATTAACCGCGAGGCCATGAAGAAGTTAATATTACTAAATAATGTTTACAAAAGAGCGGGGATTCACACCCTGGTAGAATTCCACTTTGTTTGAAGTGTTTGGCTAGCAAGGGAGGAGCACTCTAGAAAGCTAATTAGTTATAAGAACTTCACTTGGAAGAAGTTCCTTAAAGGTCTTTCCCTATAGGGGCCCCTCCCCTTCCAAAAGTCACTCATGAATTGGACATCTCTCTCAAACACTTTGGTCTTCGGTAAGCCAAGATGCTTCATTATTCTCTTATCTCATTTAAGAAATTAGTGGCAATATGAGAAGCATCACTTACATTCTAACATGTAGTCAGATGGACCATCTTTGAAAATCCATCAACAACAACTGTTATACTACCTATTCCCTTGGTTGTATGTTAAGCCTAACACAAAGTCAATACTGACATCTTCCAACGTCTCAGGAGAATTGGCAGAGGTGTGTATATGTCGATGTTTTTGCTTTCCTATCCTCCCTTCGCCGTTTGATAACCAGACATCTCCCTCCATCTTTGCTTTCGCTACATCTCTCTTGATACAAGGCCAACAGAAATGGTTTTCCACATGGTAATCGGTCTAAAGAAAGAAGCAATCCAGAGGATTTCCCAAATCCTTCATTCAAAGAATGTGAAATCAAAGTTTCCTCAGATAGAGTGCGATGTTAGTTCCAATCCAAATCATATTCATCGTGAGCACATTACTTAGAGTATGAAACATCGATGTAAAAGATTGAGGGATAAGTGAATCCTAGGTATGTCTTCCATACTTTTCGGTGTGATTGCTTACTATTCTGGTGTGCCATATTCTTTTCAAGTGCTTGGGCTATGGTACATGAAAAGGTCACCCCATAGTGGGGCCCCCAAGGAGGGGAGGCCTGAGCCCCCTTTGTTCTATTCATGTATCAAAGCTTAGTCGAACCAATGGGAAGTGACTCAACAACTGATCGCCAGATCACCCGTCAGACCTTGGCTACTCTCCTATAGGATGGAACAAGAGACTAACAAAGTCCTGCTTGAGTAGCAGCTACATGACAGTAAGCTGATTCCAAGTTTGTAACTTGAGTATGCATTAATGATGAAAAGTTGACATTGTCAAGATCCATCTCACTTGGTAAATGATCCAAGGAAGGAAGAAAGAAGCGAAGAGCAAAGTTTAAAAGTGGACTGTCCACTCAAGAAATTCGTGCCTCAATGTCCAAAGCATAGATATAGATCTAATATATCCCACTTCATGCAAAGTAGGGGGTCCATAACTTGCTACTCTGAAAGCTCCACTACATTCGTATACAACAAACTAAACCACACAGGTAGGTGTGCACTGCCTACAATAATAAACTGAGAAGAGAGTCTTGTTGCTTTTCCCATTACTAGTAGAAGTTGTGGTTCTGGGCCTCTTTCTTGCCTTTCCCTACTTTTGGATCACGCTTTGCTTTGCCTTCAATTCATCTAGAATTTCTCAAGCCCATTAAAAGGACTTCTGTCAAATAGGATTCATCGTTGGGACAGCTTTTTCACATCTCACAAGAGGGAAAAGTAGCCACTAAAAAATGGGTGGCCCTTCCTATTTGTATAAAAAAGATTGCTTAATTTCAAATTACATATCTTGTTGCAGCCTTTCTAGAGCTTTCCTCCAATGATCAATGAATAGTTAGGTTGTGTCACATGCTCATATACACATTGCAAAGTGATCATGCTAATCCAATCTAATTCTAATCTAATCAAAATGAAATATGGACATACAAAAAATAGAAAGCATTGGTAGCAGCCATTTGACTTCATTAAGCCCATTTATCACATCAAGAGAAAGAAATGAAACAAGTGAACTCCTAGGAGGCTTGTCTCATTGATATCATATTGTATTGTAATTTTTCCAATTCAAAGATGGAAGTTAGAAAATAGATAGAGGATGAAAAAAACCTATAAAGTAGTTAGACTCTATTTCTTTGTAGCTCTTAAATTGCATATGAGCCCAGGCCGAGGCAAGGTTCCCAAGAAACCTTTTTGAGATTCAGAGATGATCAAGTTCTAACTACCTATATATTTCCAACCCCTGATTTCTTTGTAGCTCTTAGATTGCATATGAACTCCTAGGAGGCTTATCTCTTTGATATCATTTTGTATTGTAATTTTTCCAATTCAAAGATGGAAGTTAGAAAATAGATAGAGGATGAAAAAAACCTATAAAGTAGTTCGATTCTATTTCTTTGTAGCTCTTAGATTGCATATGAGCCCAGGCCTAGGCAAGGTTCCCAAGAAACCTTTTTGAGATTCAGAGATGATCAAGTTCTAACTACCTATATATTTCCAATTGACCAGAGCCCCTCATTTCAGATTTGGGGTAACCACTTCCCAATCATCATCATCCTCAAGGAGATTAGAGTCCTCCTGTCTAGATTTTTATCTTGGCTATTGACGGCTACCAACCCCAACTCTCTTTCTTCTGAGTCATCAGGGATGACCCAATCTTTGGAGTCCAGAGGATTAATCTCTTTGGCGAGTATGGGGGAGGCTGATTGCCGTTCTCCAAACCTTATATACATTATGTTGGTAGTCATTTGTCTTTTGAGCGAATCTCAATCTATATTGTTGGGCTATTTGATTTAAGCTGATGGCGTGGTACCAAAAAAGTTTGTTCAAAGCAAGAAAATAGCTATCTAGCTTCTACATTCCAAAAATCTTTGTTAGCATGCTTGCTAAAGCTCTTCGAGCACTATGGTAGGACATGGATCGATCATGAATGAGAATGGACTTCTCCTTAATGTCATACATAATATATAGGAGTCACAGTCTCTCTTTTCAACCAGACAAAGGGAATGTGAACTCCATTCTAGGGCTTGGCTTGACCCAAGGCCCACTATGGGAAAATACCTCAAGGGTGATTTAAAATTAATAATGATGGTTAAGATAGAGAGAGTATGTTTTCATGGCAAACAAACTAAAAGAAGCATGGGAAGAACATAGCTCCCAAGCATACGAATGAAAATGATCACAATGATGGGAGTGGGATCAAGGTAGAAGGGCTCGATCAAATACTAGTTTTTAGTGAAGGAGTCTAGCTACTAGCAATAACAATGCACCTACCTTTCCATAAGGCCAAACTAAGAAAATCAACAACCATAAGTGCCCCTGGTCCCAGACCAGGCAATAAATTGATTGAGTTGTTGAGCGATCGTAGCCCAAGTGATAGAGCAACCCATCTCTCATTCTCTGTGCTCACTTTACTTGCTAAAGAAAGCATGCGAACTAAGCCCTCTTGAGTTTGCCAATTGGGGACCCTCTGGGATCATTAGCATACACTTTCCTTACCTATTATGTGTTTAACATAAGGAAACTAACTTCAATGGATTGAAAAAATAAAAACAAACAAACCAAAAAGAGTACGAGGTCACAAAGGTACTCGTGCACCTCGTCTTATTTGACTATTTCTTAGAATAGAATCTCCTACTTATATTACTGATATTATATTATAATATTGTAAAGAAGTTCCCAAAAATCAGTACCATAGAGGGGGAAACCATGCCGACTTGCTTGGTTTGTTTTGTTGAACACATTGTTCTGTGGAGATAAAGTAATATTCATTAAATCAATGCAAAATTCTTTTTCGCTCCATTTCAGTCGATGGTTGATGGAGCCTTCTCGAAGAATGACATAGCAGTTGAATGTGCTTTCTTTTAGCATACTGATGAACAAGCTAATTCTGAAGGCATCTTCATGGGCTATATCCTCCCTATGAAAATATACCAGGGGAATACATAGAATATATGAAATCCATTGATGTACTTAATCGCCACAACATATACTTATTCCTTGAATTCATATGAATCATATGTAGCACTCTCGCATCATATGGCTCCATTCTTTGTAGCGGGAACTTCTTGAATAAGTAGGTTGGTAATTCATGTAATGCATGATATCCTACCACTCACCATCCCTCTCCCCTTCGAGGAGAGAAGAGGAACTTCACTTGACAATTGAGGGGAGCCGGGGTTTAAGGATTACACCTGGGGGTCCACAATGGTTAACTTGAAAGGATTTTAGGAATGCTTTTTGGAGAACTTTTGAATCAAGTTGGGCTCTCATAGGGTTCACTCAGATCAACTAGTGAGAAGTTGTTTGGTGCTCAAAAGTCAAAACCCCCATCCCTTCCATCACTATCATGAAACATTAAAAATCTAATTTGTTGGAAAGGATTGGATGGTTGAATGATGTGAATTGAAGCTATGCATGGTTGATTCACAATCCACTTTTTTATCCACTTGGCTACATTTGCTCCTACCCCCACACACTAGTTTCAGTCTCTATTTATGATCAAACTTTTTTTTAACACTATGCCTGCTATCAAAGATCAGCTTTTCCAATCATTATTGCTCATTTTTTGGAATTACAGAAAGCAAAGCTTCTACTTGCTTATTGAAGCTTCTAGCAATCCTTCAAACAAAGAGGTTGGGCTGTTCACTTCATGAATTGGAGACCACTTTTCTAAAGTTTAGAATCGTGATCCTTAGAAGGGAGCCCCATGGGGTATTATGTAACAATGACACTACTCGACTATCAAATGAAACATATGAAATGAAGGGAACTTGAATGAGTTGTCATTACCATTCAATAAAAGTGACCCAAGATTGGGGCACCGATAATGTCAAATAGCTCTACATAGAAAATTACATCAGTTGGTTCTAAGTTGGCTAGCGATCCAGAAAAGGTCACTAAATAGAGTGTTGAAGGAACACAACCTACCAAATGTGTTTCGGGGTCCACGGGTCAAGAAGTATCAGAGACGACACAGTCATAGTTGAATCGATTGAAGTCGCAGAAAGTGAGCCAGTCTTCAAAGGATGGTGAATTCATAATCAAACGTCCTTCCTTTGATGTTTTTGATTCCTGACTATTGCTGCCAAAGAAAAGGGGATGAGTAGGGAAGAGAAATGGCATGAACGATATAAAAAAAAAGCTTTTCTTCAATTCCTTAGAATGAATTTTTGCACTAGCCCAAAGGGAGTTTAGTTTGAGAGGGAGTTAGCTCAGTGACCGAGGAACAAGAAATGGAAGAAGTGGAAGATGAGGAATAAGAGGAAAAACAAGAAGAAAATGATTTCGAAGAAGAAAAGGATGAGGAAGACGAAGAAGAATAAGAAGAAGAGAAAGAATAGGAGAAATAAAAGGAGAAGAATAGAAGAAGAAAAAAAGTAGAAGAGGAGTAAGAAAAAGAAGAAGAAAAAGAAGAAGAAGAAGAAGAAGAAATTGATGAAGAAGAAGAAGAAGAGAAGAAGAAGAAGAGAAGGAGTAGAAGAAAAGAAGAAGAAGAAGAAATAGAATAAGAAAATGAAAAAGAAAAGAAGAAGAAGAGGAAGAAGAAGATGAAGAAGAAGATGAAGAAGAAGGAGAAGAAGAAGATGAAGAGGAAGAAGAAGAAGAAGAAGAAGTAGAAGAAGACGATGAGGAGGAAGAAGAAGAAGAAAGAGGAGGAGAAGTGTAAGGTGAGGAAGAACAAGAGGAAGAAAAAAAGATGATGAAGAAGAAGAAGAAGAAGAAGATGAAGAAAAAGAACAATAGAAAGAAGAGAGAAGAGGAGCAAGAAAAAGAAGAAGAGCAAGAAAAAGAAGAAGAGCAAGAAGATACAGATTAGGGATTAAGGTTTAGGGATTAAGGGGGGAGAGATTTGGAAAAAGTGATTAGAGAATACGGATTATAGATTAGGGAGAGTGGGGTTAGGGAATAGCGATTAAGTAGTAGGGATTAAGGGTTAGGGATTAGGGAGGGAGCAATTAGGGATTTGAGGCTTAGGGCTTAGTGAATTAGGATTAAGGATTATGGATTAGGTATTATTTAGTAGCAATAAGGGATTAGGGCATAGAGATTAGGGAATAAGGAATAGGGATTAGGTATTAGGAATTTTAGTTTAAGGATTATAGATTAAGCATAAGAGATTAGGGTTTAAAGATTAAAAATTTGATATGGGGTAGGGATTTAGGTTTAGGGAAAAGGAAGAGGAAGAAATAGAAGAAAAAGTAGATGAAGAAGAAGAACAAGAAGAAGAATAGAGGAAGAAGAAGGAGGAGGAGGAGGAGGAGAAGAAGAAGAAGAAGAAAGAGAAGAAAAAGAAGAAGAAGAAGAAGAAGAATTATATTTAGAAGAAGAAGGAGAAGAAGAAGAAGAAGGAGAAGAAGAAGAAGATGAAGAAGAAGACGATGAAGAAGAAGAAGAACAAGAAGAAGAAGAAATGGAAGAAGAAGTGGAAGAAGAGGATGATGGAGAAGAAGAAGAAGAGGTGCAAGTAGAAGAATAAGAAGAACACTACGAAGAATAAGAAGAAGAAGAGAAGAAGAAGAAGAAGAAGAAGAAGAAGAAGAAGAGGAAGAGAAGAAGAAGAAGAAGAAGAAGAAGAAGAAAAAGAATTTGAAAAGGAAGAAGAAGAAGAAGAAATTGCTGAAGAAGAAGAAGAAGAAGATAAGAAGAAGAAGAGAAGAAGGAGTAGAAGAAAAAGAAGAAGAAGAAGACTAAGAAGAAGAAGAAGAAGAAGAAGAAATAGAATAAGAAAATTAAAATAAAAAAGAAGAAGATGAATAAAAAAAAGAAGAGGAAGAAGAAGATGAAGAAGAAGATGAAGAGGAAGAAGAAGAAGAAGCAGAAGAAGAAGAAGAAAAAGAAGTAGAAGAAGAAGATGAAAAGAAGAAGACAATGAGGAACAGGAAGAAGAAGAAGAAGGAGAAGAGGAAGATGTGGAAGAAGAGGAGGAAGAAAAAAAGACGATGACGAAGAAGAAGAAGAAGAAGATGAAGAAAAAGAAAAATAGGAAGAAGAGAGAAGAGGAGCAAGAAAAAGAAGAAGAGCAAGAAGATACAGATTAGGGATTAAGGGTTAGGGATTAGGGTTTAGGGATTAAGGGGGGAGAGATTTGAAATTAGTGATTAGAGAATATGGATTATAGATTAGGGAGAGTGGGATTACGGAATAGCGATTAAGTAATAGAGATTAAAAGTTAGAGATTAGGGAGCGAGCAATTAGGCATTAGTAATGATGAATTATGGATTAGGGCTTAGTGAATTTGGATTAAGGATTATGGATTAGGTATTATTTAGTCGCAATAAGGGATTAGGGTGTAGAGATTCGGGAATAAGGAATAGTGATTAGGTATTAAGAATTTTAGTTTAAGGATTAGATATTGGGCATAAGAGATTAGGGTTTAAAGATTAAGGATTTGATATGGGGTAGAGATTTAGGTTAGGGAAAAGGAAGAGGAAGAAATAGAAGAAAAAGTAGAAGAAAAATTAGATGAAGAAGAAGAAGAAGAAGAAGAAGAAGGAGGACGAGGACGAGGAGAAGAAGAAGAAGAAAGAGAAGAAAAGAATAAGAAGTAGAAGAAGAATTATATTTAGAAGAAGAAGAAGAAGAAGAAGATGAAGAAGAAGATGATGAAGTAGAAGAAGAAGAAGAAGAAGAAGAAAAGGAAGAAGAAGAGGAAGAAGAGGAAGAAGGAGAAGAAGTAGAAGAGTTGGAAGTAGAAGAAAAAGAAGAACACTACGAAGAAGAAGAAGAAGGAGAGAAGAAGAAGAAGAAGAAGAAGAAGAGGAAGAGAAGAAGAAGAAGAGGAAGAAGAAGAAGAAGAAGAAGAAAAAGAAGAAGAAGAAGACGTAAGAGAAGAAGAAGAAAAAGACGAATAAGAATAAGAATAAGAAGAAGAAGAAAGGGAAGAAGAAGAAGAAGTAGTAGTAGAAGAAGATGAAGAAGAAGAAGAAGAAGTAGAAGAAGAAGAAGAAGGAGAAGAAGAAGAAGAAGAAGAAGAAGAAGAGGAAGAGGAAGAAGAAGAAGAAAAGGAAGAAGAAGAAGAAGAGGAAGAAGAAGATGAGAAAGAAGAAGAACAAGAAAAAAAAGAGGAAGAAGAAGGCAAAGATGAAGAAAAGGATGATGAAGAAGAGGAAGAAGAAGAATAAGAAGCTGAATAAGAAGAGGCAGAAGAAGAGAAAGAATAGAAAGATGAAAAAGAAGAAGAACAACAAGTGGAAGTAGAAGAGGGAAAGAAGAGCAAGAAGAGGAACAAGAAGAAGAAGAAGAACAAGAGGAAGAAGAGAAAGAATAGAAAGATGAAAAAGAAGAAGAAGAACATGTGGAAGTAGAAGAGGAAGAAAAGGAACAACAAGAAGAAGAAGAACAAGATTAAGAAGAAGAAGATTAAGTAGTAGAATAAGAATAAAAAAAGAACAACAAGATGAAGAAGAAGATGAAGAAGAAGGAGAAGAAGAAGGAGATGAAGAAGAATAATAATAAGAAGAAGTAGAAGAAGAAGAAGAAGAAGAAGAGAAAGATGAAAAAACAGAAGAGGAAGAAGAAGAGGAAGAAGAAGAAGAAAGGGAAGAAGAAGAACAAGAAGAAGAAAAAGAAGAAGAATAAAAGGAAGAAAAAGAAAAAGAAGAAGAAGAATAAGAATAAGAAAAAAGAAGAAAAGGAAAAAGAAGTCAAAGAAGAAGCGGAGGAAGAAAAATAAGAAAAAGTTGAAGGGAAAAAGAGGTCGAAGAAGAGGAAGAAGAAGAAGAAGAGGAGGAGGAAGAAGAAGAAGAGGAGGAGGAGGAAGAAGAAGAAGAAGATGAAGAAGAAGAAGAAGAATAAGAAGATGAAGTAGTAGATTAAGAAGAAGAAGAAGAAGAAAAAGAAAAAGAAGAAGAAGAGGAAGAAGAAGAAGAAGATGAAGAAGAGGAAGAAGCAGAAGATGAAGAAGAAGAAGAAGATGGAGAAGAAGGAGGCAATGGAGAAGAAGAAGAACAAGAAGAAAAAAGAAGAAGCATCAGACGAAGAAAAGGAAGAAGAAGAATAAGAATAAGAATAAGAATAAGAAGAAGAAGAAGAAGAGAAAGAAAAGGAAAAATAAAATGTCAAAGAAGAAGAAGAGAAAGAAGAAGAATAAGAAAAAGATGAAGAGCAAAAGGAAGACGAAGAAGAGGAAGAAGAAGAAAATGTAGTAGAAGAAGAAGACGAAGAAGAAGTAGAGGTAGAAGAAGAAGATGAGACAGAAGTAGAAGAGGAAGAAGAAGAAGAAAAACAAATTGATGAGGAAAAAGTGGAGGAAGATGACGAACAAGAGGAGGTAGAAGAAGAGGGTGAGGGGAAGAATTATAGGAAGAAGAAGAAGAGGATGAAGAAGAAGAAGTGGAAGAAGACGTAATAGAAGAAGAAGAATAAGAAGTAGAAGATGAAGAAGTGGAAGAAGAAGAAGGAGAAGAAAACGAAGAAGTAGAAGAAGAAGACAAAAGAAAAGAAGAGAAGAAGAAGAAGAAGAAGAAGAAGAAGAAGAAGAAGAAGAAGATATAAAACAAGGGGAAGAAGAAAGAAGAAGATAGAAAGAAGAAGAAAAATGAAGAAAGAAGAAGAAAGAAGAATAAAGAAGAAAGAAGAAAAAAGATGGAAGAAGGAAAATGGAAGAAGGAAGAAAGAAGAAAGTCGAATGATAAAGGAAAAAGGATGGAGGAAGAAGGAAGAAGGAAGGAGGATGGAGGAAGGAGAAAGGAGGAAGGAAATGCGAAACAGAAAGAACAAAAAAGAAAAAAGGAAGAAGAAAGAATAAAGAAAAATGAAGAAAAAGAAGAAGAAGAAGAAAGAGAAGAAGAATAAGAATAATAATAATAATAATAAGAAGAATGAATGAATAATAAAAAGAAGCAAAAAATAAGAGGAATTAGAGACAAAGCAAGAAAGAATAAGAAATAAGAAGAAAGAAGTAGAAATAAGTAGAAAGAAGAAAAAAGAATAAAGAAGAAAGAGAAAGAAGAAAAAGAAGGAAGAAAGAAGAAAGAAGATGGAAGAAGGAACAAGGAAGAAGGGAGAATGAGGCAAGAAAATGTGAGAAGGAAGAAGAGAGAAGGAAGAAGGAAGAAGAGAGAAGGAAGAAGGAAGAAGGGAGAAGGAGAAAGGGGGAAGGAAGAAACAAAAAGGAAGATTGAAGTAGGAAGAAGAAAGGAGAGGGAGAAGGAGAAGGAGAATGAGAAGGAGGAGGGGGTTGAGGAGAAGGAGAAGAAGAGGGAGAGGGAGAAGGAGAAGGAAGAGGAATAGGAGGATAAGGCAGAGGAGGAGAAGGCATAGGAGATGCAAAAGGAGAAGCAAAAGGAGAAGAAGAAAGTGAGCATGTAGAAGGAGAAGGAGGACGACAAGAAGGAGAAGGAGAATGAGAAGAAAAAGAAGTAAAAGAAGAAGAAGAAGAAGAAGAAGAAGAAGAAGAAGAAAAATTGGAAGAAGAAGAGGAAGTAAAATATCGAAAAATGAAGAAGTATGATAGAAGAAGGAAGAAGGAAGATAGAAGAAGTAAGAAGGATGAATGAA